>CM039311.1:32879858-32956389 GCA_022316695.1 Camellia oleifera
AATTAGACTTTTGTACTCTATTCGAGGATTACATTGTTCCGTTTTCAGGTGAGTAGTTGCATGCTACATATTTTTATAAATGTTCCCCTACCCTGAACTGTTGGAAAATTAAATTGTTGTTTTAAGACTAAGCTGTTTTGATAAATTATTATATTGTCGATGGAATTAAATTATTTCTAAAATATGTGTAAACTTGGTATACTGTGAACAATTTGTTATGGTCTCATGTTTATAATGGTGAACTACCATGTGTAGACACCCCATTTTTGACCGACCTTAAGACTCAGACGTCACCGATTGAGCGCTTGGTTATGTTGCATATTGTGCTCGTTCTGAGGTTGCGGAGTCCCGGCTGCGAGCCTTGCCTCCGGACTTCCGGACTCTTTTGTGCTTTGCCTCGGTTTGCGAACCAGGCTCTGTTTTCTCTATTTTCTTTTCCCGAAGGGAGGGAGGGGTCTCATAGATCATCTCTCAGTGGCCGTAGGCTACGTTTCGTGATCGTAGGCCATTTTTCCCGTTTGGAGCCCGGTTTCTGGTTTTTCGGAGCCGACGGCCGTGTGCCTCGGTTCGAGACCACTTAACCACCTCCGTTTGATCCGGTTTCTGGCACATACCTTATTTCCTCCCTTTTGAGAGACACTGTGGTCCGAGAGACCGACTTCATGGTCGAACACCACTTCTGGTGCCTAACAGTCAGTTTTCGGGACCCCGGTCTGCGCGTTTTGGCCCCCGAGCCTTGCTTGAAAGCATTGTTGGGCTCTGACCCAAACTGTCAATAGTTATATTTTGAGCTCCTTTTCATGTTTGATTAAGGACCTTTTGCTGTTTGAGGTCTCCTACTATCACTTGCCTCTTTAACTCTCTTTTAAGCCTATTTTTGCATGGTATTTTAGGCTTACTTGTGAGCTGTTTTGGACTTGGTCATAAACTACAAAATGTCTTTTTTTGAGCCCCTCTTCAACTTTGTTGAAGGGCTCTCTTTGGTTTGAGGCCAGAAGCTACCACTTGCCTCTTTATCTCACTTTTTGGCCTTTTGGGGGGGGGGGGGAATTTGAATTTGAATTTCCCCCCCTTTTCTCCCACTCTTTTGCCTATTTAAACACCCCCCCAGCTCTGGTTTTAGGGGTTAGAAAATTTTGGTTTGGAGTTCTCACATTAAATCTCTCTCTCTCTCTACTCTAAGCCTTAAAAACCCCTTTGGTTCTTCACCAACCTATAGCCCCACCCTTTCATCCTCCATTCCAGCAGCTTGAGGTTGTTCTTCAGAGCCTAGGAGTGCTGTATTTTGGTCCAAAAGGCTATCAAATATTAGTCTTCAAGGGTAAGTCCTCTTTTTCCCTTTTTGACCCTTTTCTTGGTTCATATTCTAGCTCCTTGTGCTTACTTTTTTGAGCTCCGACCCTAACTGAAAATACCATTTTTTTGAGATCTATTTTATGTTTTTTTAAGGGCCTCTCACTTTTTGACGCTTCCTTGTGGCACTTGCTTCTTTACCTTTCTTTTATGCCATTTCCTTGCATAGTATTTTAGGCCTATGTATAAACTATTTTGAGGCATGTTGTAAACTATAAAGTGACTTATTTTGAGTCTTTCTTCAATATTGTTGAAGGACTCCTCACTGTTTGAGGTTTTCATTTGCCACTTGCCTTTGTATCCCTCTTTTGGCCTTATTTTTGCATGATTTGTTAACCCCTTGTGCTTCTGTTTTTGGGCTCAGGTCCAAACTGTAAATAGCCTTATTTTGACCCCCTATTCATGTTTAATTAAGGGTATTTTGCTGTTTGAGGTATCCTTTGTATACTTTGTGTTGAAGCCCTCCTTTTGGCCTTATCTTGCATAGTATTTTAGGCTTGCTTGTGCACTGTTTTGGGTTTTGTCACTAACTGTAAAATGCCATATTTTGAGCCCCTCTTCAACTTTGTTGAAGGGCTCTCAGCCATTTGGGGCCAGAAGCTGCTACTTGCTTCATTATCTCAATTTTAGGGCCATTTTTGTATGCTAGCTTAGCCCCATTTGTGTTCACTGTTTGGCCTTGCTTAAAACTGTAAATAGGCATTTTTTGAGACTTCCTTGCTTCTGTCTTCGTGCTTCATGTTCAAATAATGCATGCTTTGTATAGCTATAAGTCATTCCATGTGCCTAATTTTGGATTTCGGGTTTCATTTCATGCATCGGGTGCACTTTGCCATGTTTCGGGGCTGTTTTGCATCAATTTTTGCTACTGAAATTTGCATGCTAGTATGTCATATTCCATGTCTTGCCATGAGTCTTGTTAGAGTGGCATTCGGTGTCTTAGGGTCGGTCCTCGGTTTGCGTGCACGTGTGCACGCATTTCGAGTGTCTCATTTTCATCTAATGGCCTCCTATGTGAGTGTGGCCGAGGTCCACTTGTGTTGGTGTAAGTCCATTATGCATTGTGTATGCCATTTCGTTTCATAGCATTGTGTATGCTAGGTTGTATGTTAGCGCATTGTGTATGCCATGTTACCTCATGCATCGTGTATGCCATTTCATAACATTGTGCATGTTAGGTCGTATCTTAGTTGCATTCATGCATGTCATGCATATTGCATTGTGTTTGGGATAGGAGTTAGCCCGGGCACGGGAAACGAGGGACGTTCCGTACTCCGAGTGACGGAACGTGTCTCAATTCCCAGTCACCTGCACTCCGGATTGTCCATGATGGGGTTTAGGTATTGTTATGTTTACATGTGCATTCATTTCATATCGAGTTGTGCAATTCGACTCCTCGGCCATCATGCATCGAGATGCGTGATTGGTGGCACGAGGATCGAGGCTTGCATACATTTGTGAAAATATGTTGCCATGCCCTTTTCCTACTCTCTGTTGCAGCAAATCAAGAATCAGTAGTCTTCCGAGGCTTGGCGTGCTTTCCAAAAATTATTACAAAACAGAGGCTAATTAGGGCATCACAGTGGATTTCCGCGCAAAGGCAACCTGAATATGCATCATTTATCATCTGAAGAAGAGTCAAGGCAGTCCCTGGCTTGCATGCCAATTTAATGCTTTCCTAGTTAAATCTGTTAATTAATTAGGGTTTTGTACATATTTGGACTGTATTATTTATTCGGACTGTACGATTTATTTGGGACTGTATACTATTTATTCGGACCCTCCGCGCGAGGGCATAATTGTAATAAGTGTGCGTGAGTGTGATGTATGTCTTCCAACCCAACGTCTTTCTTTCCTTTTATTTACCAGCTTATGATGGTTAGATTAGGGCTTGTTTCAATTAGCATACAGTATGACAGCATGTTTGCATTCATTCATCTGTCTTGCATGCACCGGGGTCGGCGCATCATACTAACTGCATTTGTATTTCAATTCTAAGTTGAATACATGTTAGTTGTAGCATTCCATACGCCATGTTTAGAATAGCCGAGCCTGCTATAGTTGCATTTTTGCATGTGTTGCATTAGGCATTTCTGTATACTCAGGATTCATGTATGGATTTCTAATCGGTTTCTGTTTTGGCTTGGAGTACTCGGTGAGTTTTATGCTTTAGCATCCTTGCATGCGTGTGAGTGACTGCCATGAATAGCATGCTTACCATGAGGCTAACTGCTTATGTGATATAACTGCCTTGAACGCCTGTGGGTGAAGGTTGGGTTACTTGAATTGGAACAATGCATTGACTGTACGTCTAAAGCCCACTAGATAGTGGCAAAACCATCTTTTTAAGCCCACCTGAGGGTGGCAAAATCTGCATTTTAAGCCTACCTGCGGGTAGCACTATCAAACCATTTTTCAAACAAACAAACATGAAATGTTTTGTTCCAATTCAGGCGACTCGGTTTATACTTGTATGCTGTGCGCATCACATAGTAAATCTAGGCTAATAACCGGAATGAGAACGCACAATGTTTTCAAAATTAGATATCATGGTTAGTAGAGGCCGGTCTTTGGCCGGGCGAGCGGGGGTGCTCACGAAGTGACCTTCCCCAATCGTACCCAAGTTCCCGAGCCGAGGCAACTTTGGTGATGACGGACACGTGGCCTTAGGCACGAGTCAGGGTTTCCTAAATTTCCCAAAAATAAAATATTTAGGTGGTGACTCTGTATCTGGCAAAGCAGTCCATGTTTGGCACTTCTTTCAAAAATCTGTTTTCTCAAAATGATTTGCTGGATTTGGACTCTTTGGTTCAAGATTAAGAACCTTAACACAAATCGAGTTCGAGCTGTAGTGAGGCCCCCCGCGGGCTTGTTACAGTTTCTGGCGACTCTGCTAGGGATTTAGTGAACTTGACTCGAACTCATGATATCTGGTTTTGACTACACTTGTGTGTCTCTTTGCATTAGTGCGCCTAGGACACCGTGTTTGCCATCTGCTATTCCTGAGCGGTTTGCTGGAGGCTTGTCTTGTCAAGGCATGACCATAAGGCTAACCGGTTACGGGCTCTGCCAATATAGGAACACAAACCCCGGTTTTATCGGGGCACCCTTTTGACCATTCGACCTAGTGCATATTCGGATCCGTAGTGACCATTCTAAACTAGGACAGGTTGCTTACCCGATATAGGTTGTTTGAAATCGCTGCGTGCGTAGTGAAACCCTAGCTCCTGACAAAATAGGACAGGGAAACCCTACCCCTCCATAGGGGTGTTTTGGCTCTCACTTGCTTGTTATGTGCTTTTAGAGTGCGTCTCTACAGGAATGCATGTATTAGTTTGCAGGTTTGGGCACAGGCCTGCGGGCACCAGTTCAATATTTTGGGGTTCAGTTTTACCCGAGGGTATCAGATTTGAGGCAGAATTTTGGGGGCAGAATTCAGTAGAGGGCACAGTCATCCTGCTATGCTCGTATCTGTTTTGGTGAAGTTGAGCTGAGGTGCTATCTGTTTTCTCTTTTTCTAGGTAGTCCTGGAACCATAGCTTCAGAAGGCTCCGATATCCCTCGAGGTTCATCGAACTTGTGCTGATAGACTTTGTCAAGTCAGAGATTCAGTTCAAGGGCCATCAGTGTTCCCTTGCCAGAGGCAGGCTAAAAGGGTCAGTCAAGCACAGATCACCAGTTACCAGATTAGTAGCCCTTATCCACCCCACCAGTGAACAGTCAAGCTGAGGTCTCAGTTTCTACTGCAGGGATAGATACCAGTCAGTTAGATGGATCAGCAAAACACGTCAGGGATGGAGGCAATGATGCGTCAGATGCAAGAAAGTATGAAACTCATGCAGCAAGACGCTGTCCGCCAAACGGAATTTTCCAAGCAGTAGGCTGCAATCATGGCTCAGCAGGCTGAGCTCATCACCAGGCTGTAACAGCAAAGCGGCGCGTCTGCTTCCCAACAAGTTCCTCCTCCAGCAGGAGCTCCCGTACCCGGGGAAACGACGAATGTTCAGAATACCCAGGAGGGTACAGACATTCCTACAGGGGCAGCTCCGCCCCCGATCTTACCCCAGCTGTCCAAAACACCTACCAATCTACTGGACTCACCCTTCGAGACTGAGGTCGACCCTACAACGTTGAAATTGAGCAAGCTTGAGAAGTTGTTCAAGAAATCCCAGGGGGTAAAATCCATCCCGGACATTGAGGACGGGTACACCGACGCAGTTGTGACACTGCCGGACAGGTTCAAGATGTCTCACATCGACCGTTTTGACGGGTCAGGAGATCCCATGGTCCACTTGAGTTTGTTTTCAGGTGTTCTGTGCCCGATTACAGAAGCTCTCCCTTTTTGGCAAGACCCTGTCGGGTGTTGCGGGCATCTGGTATGCCAAATTGGAGGATTCAATGAAACGAAGCTGGAAGGAGATGGCCGAGGCCTTCGTCGCACAATATTCATACAATACCCAAATCGAGATTACGACCCGTGATCTTGAGATGACGAGGCAGGAGCCTAAGGAGAGCTTCTCAGAATTCGTGGCCCGCTGGAGGGCCAAGGCCTCAATGATGACCATTAGGCCAACGGATAAGGATCAGATACGGATGGTTGTGCGCAACCTCCAGCCCAAACTAATGCAGAAAATGATCGTGCTCCCCTTCCCTACCTTTTCAGATTTGCATGAGATGGGAGTACAGATCGAGGACGCTATGAAGCAGGGCCTCATTGACTAGGAGAAGGAGCAGCCCAGGAGAGCGTTTACCCTCAGTTCGAATGCGACCACCAGCGGTGACGCAGCTGCAAGATCTTCTGAAGTGGGCATGGTCGCCACCACCACACCAAGAGCAGCCACCCCCTTTGTTGGTGCATCCACTTTAAACCCCCGAACTTCAGACTATCTACCTCGAGGCAAGAGGATTTTCACCCCACTCTATATGTCTTTGTCTAAAGCCCTGGGGGTACTACTCAGGAAAGGACATCTGAAACCGTTAAAGCAACGGCCTCTACCCGATCCTCTCCCTCCAAAGCATGAACCGACTAAGTACTGTGTTTTCCATCAACAAACCGGTCATGACACCGATAGTTGCGTCCGTCTTCGCCACAAGATACAAAATTTGATTGACAACAGGGTCATCCCCGTACCAGGTCCTACAAAGTCTATCGGCACTTGATCAGTGAACTTGTGGGGGATAATGTGATGTGATCGAGGGATAAACCACCTGCGAGTGGCGTTCAGTTTATTTCAGATATGGTGTATGGCACGCACTGTTTTGAGCATTTGTGAATGCTGGTTTTTGTACATTCTGACTTAGGTATTGGGTCAATCTTATTGTTTTGTTTTGAGCCTATCTTTTTGTTTTGAGTCAGTCTCTTTTGTTTTGGCTCTGTCTTGCTGTATCGAGTCAGTCCTGTTGTATAGGAGTTGGGTGATTCCAGGGGGGGTGTTACCTCGGGCGTCACCATTTTGTTTTTGTGTTTGTCTTTTCGTTTTGTTTTGAGTCTATTTTTGCTTTGGAGCCAGTAACGCCAACAGATTTGAATGAATAACAGTGGTTTTTCATGCTTTTGTGTTCGCTTCTGCCGTGTGCCAGTTGTACCAGAAATTCCAAATGAGATGGCAGTATTTGACTAGAAGCTGTGTCTTCTCTGTGCCTTGAATTCATTGCATCGACCTAAGTTTTCCAAAAGCTTTTTGAACACTGCGGTGAAAACAAAGAGGAAGGAATTCCTCGAGTTTTGCAAAATTTTGATCAATTAAGAGAAAGAGAGGCATGCTAAGCCCTTAATGAATGAAATCATGCTTGTTAGTGTGAGTACTGGGAAGGATCCTGGCTTGATCCAGATTGGTCCTACACTGTCTTCAGCGCGAGCGATTTGTCGCTTTCTTAAAAACTTTCAAAAAATGTTTTGCGCGGTCCTGCGAAGACCTGTGTAGAATCGCTCTTGAGATTTTACAGCTTAGGATCGCTCTCAGCCTCGAGACTCGACCCCTCACTTTCAAACCTTGAACTGGAATTCAGAATGTTCAACGGTCAACTACAATGTGAGGCATGTGTGGCCAGATTTGAAGCAGCTCTCAAACAAGAGGCCAGGAAAGTCGGATCAAAAAGATCAGAAGATCAGAAGAAGCTTGCAAAGCTAGAACAGAAGTACCCTTCGAACTAGGGGCAAAGATGTCAGATGTGCTCGAAGAGCCGAAGATGAGTCCTCTTGCAAATCAACAGCCACTCTCCTGGATACGGATGGCCTCAAAACCTTACAACCATTTGGCATGGACCAAGCTACACTTTTACCCTTTGAGAGGCTCGCTGGGCCGAAAACCTGGAAGGGCGACCCAGGCAAAAGTTAGAGTAAAAAAAATATATACAAAAAGCAAAAAAGAAAAAAGAAGAAAAGAGAAGAATGAAAAAAAAGAAATGAAGAAAAAGAAAAAAGGGAAAAAGAAGAAAAGAAATAAAAGAAAAGAAAAACAAAGCTTGCAAGGTTGAAAACCTGCAACGGGCGCCTTGGCAAAAGTTAGAGCCTAAAAAGGAGAGGTTAAATACCCGAGTGTACCTTAACCCCGAACTACGTAAGGCTTGATTCCCATGTTTGGGATACGTAGGCAACTTCATTCTGAAGTCCAGCCGTAAAACACTTCAAATTTGATTATGTCCACGCGATGGTTCTGGTCATCTTTGTCTTCTCTGTATCTGAGGATTTGGTTATGTTCGTCACTCTGAGGACTGACTACAATGCGCTGCGGTGCCATTCAAACAAGGGGCAACTTTCCGTTGCCATTCGACGCACCGCAGTGCCGTTCAAACAAGGGGCAACTTTCCGTTGCCATGCAGCTCTCTTCAAGCATGAGGCAGTTTTCCTTTGGATCTGAGGTTGTGCATCTCAAGAGTAGGTTCCCTGCTCGCTGAGCAGTGACCGTTTGCAAAAATAGTTTTTGAGAATTTTTACTGAGGTTGACTAATTCTCTCGAAAATTATTCTATTTTTCTAAAACTAGACCACTTTCTTGGACCCAAAAAGGAAAATTTTCAGTGCTCATAACCCAACTTGCATGATCTCAAATCAAAAATCGAACAAGCATGTTAATCTAACTCTCATTTTGGTCAAAATTGTTTTAGTAGAAAGCAAAAACAAAACATGATCAACATGATGAACTAGGGGCACAGTTGAGTTAGGTTCTCTGTCTTTTTCCCTTTATCAATGCACTTGCCAGAAAGGGCACTGTACTTGCCAGAAAAGGGCACAACTGAAGCTAACAACAAAGGGCTGAAAGCTCTCTCACCCTCCAAGCAACGAGGTATCAAGCCACGTGCGAAGCACGAACTGGAATGGGGCAAGATATTCCACTTCCTCATCTGGACATATCTGATCACGTCCAAACTCCCCGACAGAGCATCATCAACCGAGGTCAGCTGCAGATTTGCTACACACCCAGTTGTAGCACAGCCCCTCTGTGGGAGAAACTCACTAGCTGCGCGCAGAAGAAGAAGAATCTATCAGAATGCTAGGGGCACGAGCCCACAACTTGCTGTTTATCCATCAACCACCCAGGGGAGGGATTTAAAATGAGAGATTGAAGAATAGAGAGATGCGCGCTGAGAGAAAAAGTGAGGAAAAGAGCTTTTTTCAGAAAAACAAAGCTTGAGGGCCAAGTGATGTGAGAATCACAAATGAGAAAGGGTGGGAAATAATACTCAGAGAAACTGGCTCCTCGTGCACTGAGAGGTCTCTTGTCTTTGTAACACGTCTGTGTGTCATGTCTTTTGTTTTGTTTTTCTCGATTCTTGCTTTGAGTCGTTCCGAGTGTGTCTCGGTGTGTTTAGGTTGTTTGCCTTTATTTTTCATTGTTGGGGTCGTCTTTGCTGTGTTCAGTTGTAGGCTCAATACCCGGTTGAGAACTCATTTTCTCAATTTCAAAAATGATTTGTTGTGTGCTTAGAGTGCTGTGCCATTCTCCACATTTCTGCAAAAAAGGAATTTGCTCTTTCGAAAACTGCAGGGTTTAACCCAGGTCATGTGAGAACAGTGAAACAAGGACCTATCTGAAGCTATGTGGGTTCCAAACTGCAAAGCAAAAGAAAAGAGGAAAAATCGAAGCATCTGAGTGTGTTTCACCTTCAGCGAATTCTGAGATTGTATTCCGGATGTACCTTTTCAGACCTTGTCAGTGTTCCGAAGAATGAGCGTGCCTCTATCCCAAGTGCAAGCTTGCTTCAAGTCAGAATGACGATTAAAGCAGCAACAGATGTTATCTCTCTCTAATGTGAACAGGGTGTGCCCGTTTTTGAGCTGAATGTGTTGCAAACCCCTCCGAAAGGTAAATCGGAGGTTGCGTTTTAATCTGGTCTCGTTAAGGCTTGTATTCCCTTATTCGGCATTTTGTTTCAAATATGCGTTGTCACGCACATTCCACTTGCATTGTTATGCATCCTTCCACCCGTATTATTATGCACTTCTCATGCTTGCATTGTGATACCCATTCCAATTGCATTGTTATGCACCCACTTCACTAGCATTGTTATTCTCATTCATTGCGTTGATTATACACATCTATCTTGCATTGTTATGCACCTTTTCACTTGCAATTGTCTTTCTTTCTCCTCGCACGTGCGACGGGTCAGACTTCCTCTGGTTTAGAGCATTTGGAATACGTTCCAATGCTTATCCCTTTTCCGAAACACTGGGATACGTCCCTACGTTTCTCTCTTCTTTCTGAAACACCGGGATACGTCCCTGAGTTTCTCCCTCTTTTCGAAACACCGGGATACGTCCCTATGTTTCACATTCCTTGCGGAACACCGGGATACATCCCTATGTTTTACATTCCTTGCGGAACACCGGGATACGTCCCTATGTTTCACATTCCTTGCGGAGCACCGGGATACGTCCCTATGTTTCACATTCCTTGCAGAACACCGGGATACGTCCTTATGTTTCTCATTCCTCCTGAAACACCGGGATACGTCCCTATGTTTCTCCTTCTTTTCTAACCACTGGGATACGTCCCTAATCTTTGGGATACGTCCCTAATCTTTGGGATACGTCCCTAACCTCTGGGATACGTCCCTAATCTTGGGATACGTCCCTAAATCCTGGGATACGTCCCTAATCTTTGGGATACGTCCCTAACCTCAGGGATACGTCCCTAAATCTTGGGATACATCCCTAAACCTTGGGATACGTCCCTAAACACCGGGATACGTCCCCATGTTTCTCCATCTTTGGTTAAGAGCATCTGGAATACGTTCCAATGCTTATACCTTTCCGAAACACCGGGATACATCCCTATGTTTCTTTACATGATCATAAGTTATGTTCGGCTTCTTGCATTATCATTTGCATTTTGCCATTCCCTGCGGGCATGCCTGCGGGCACATCTTTGTCTATCTTGTCTGCTTTGTCTAAGTCTTCGGCCTTGTCAAAAATGGGTCGTCTCTGGGCTTTGACATTCACTCCCGTCATTCTTATGACTTTCGAGTTCTGTCAAAGAGGGGCAACTGTAGACACCCCATTTTTGACCGACCTTAAGACTCAAACGTCACCAATTGAGCGCTTGGTGATGTTGCATATTGTGCTCGTTCTGAGGTTGCGGAGTCCCGGCTGCGAGCCTTGCCTCCGGACTTCCGGACTCTTTTGTGCTTTGCCTTGGTTTGCGAACCAGGCTCCGTTTTCTCTGTTTTCTCTTCCCGAAGGGAGGGAGGGGTCTTGTAGATCATCTCTCAGTGGCCGTAGGCTACGTTTCGTGGTCGTAGGCCATTTTTCCTGTTTGGAGCCCGGTTTTTGGTTTTTCGGAGCTGACGGCCGTGTGCTTCGATTCGGGACCGCTTAACCACCTCTGTTTGCTCTGGTTTTTGACACATACCTTATTTCCTCCCTTTTGAGGGACACTGTGGTCCGAGAGACCGACTTCGTGGTCGAACACCACTTCCGGTGCCTAACAGTCAGTTTTCGGGGCCTCAAGCTGCGCGTTTTGGCCCCCGAGCCTTGCTTGCAAGCATTGTTGGGCTCCGACCCAAACTGTAAATAGTCATATTTTGAGTTCCTTTTCATGTTTGATTAAGGACCTTTTACTGTTTAAGGTCTCCTACTATCACTTGCCTCTTTAACTCTCTTTTAGGCCTATTTTTGCATGGTATTTTAGGCTTACTTGTGAGCTGTTTTGGACTTGGTCATAAACTAAAAAATGTCTTGTTTTGAGCCCCTCTTCAACTTTGTTGAAGGGCTCTCTTCGGTTTGAGGCCAGCAGCTACCACTTGCCTCTTTATCTCACTTTTTGGCCTTTTTGGGAGGGAAATTTGAATTTCAATTTCCCCCCCTTTTCCCCCACTCTTTTGCCTATATAAACACACCCCCAGCTCTGGTTTTAGGGGTTAGAAAATTTTAGTTTAGAGCTCTCACATTAAATCTCGCTCTCTCTCTACTCTAAGCCTTAGAAACCCCCTTGGTTCTTCATCAACCCATAGCCCCACCCTTCCATCCTCCATTCCAGCAGCTTGAGGTTGTTCTTCAGAGCCTAGGAGTGCTGCATTTTGGTCCAAAAGGCTGTCAAAGATTAGTCTTCAAGGGTAAGTCCTCTTCTCCCCCTTTTGACCCTTTTCTTGGTTCATATTCTAGCTCCTTGTGCTTACTTTTTTGAGCTCCGATCCTAACTGAAAATAGCATTTTTTTGAGATCTATTTTATGTTTTTTTAAGGGCCTCTCACTTTTTGACGCTTCCTTGTGGCACTTGCTTCTTTACCTTTCTTTTATGCCATTTCCTTGCATAGTATTTTAGGCCTATGTATAAACTATTTTGAGGCATGTTGTAAACTATAAAGTGACTTATTTTGAGTCTTTCTTCAATATTGTTGAAGGGCTCCTCACTGTTTGAGGCTTTCATTTGCCACTTGCCTTTGTATCCCTTTTTTGGCCTTATTTTTGCATGATTTGTTAACCCCTTGTGCTTCTGTTTTTCGGCTCTGGTCCAAACTGTAAATAGCCTTATTTTGACTCCCTCTTCATGTTTAATTAAGGGTCTTTTGCTGTTTGAGGTATCCTTTGTATACTTTGTGTTGAAGCCCTCCTTTTGGCCTTATCTTGCATAGTATTTTAGGCTTTCTTGTGCACTGTTTTGGGTTTTGTCACTAACTGTAAAATGCCATATTTTGAGCCCCTCTTCAACTTTTTTGAAGGGCTCTCAGCCATTTGGAGCCAGAAGCTGCTACTTGCTTCATTATCTCAATTTTAGGGCCATTTTTGTATGCTAGCTTAGCCCCATTTGTGTTCACTGTTTGGCCTTGATTAAAACTGTAAATATTCATTTTTTGAGACTTCCTTGCTTCTGTCTTCGTGCTTCATGTTCAAATAATGCATGCTTTGTATAGCTATAAGTCATTCCATGTGCCTAATTTTGGATTTCGGGTTTCATTTCATGTATCGGGTGCACTTTGCCATGTTTCGGGGCTGTTTTGCATCAATTTTTGCTACTGAAATTTGCATGCTAGTATGTCATATTCCATGTCTTGCCATGAGTCATGTTAGAGTGGCATTCGGTGCCTTAGGGTCGGTCCTCGGTTTGCGTGCACGTGTGCACGCATTTTGAGTGTCTCATTTTCATCTAATGGCCTCCTATGTGAGTGTGGCCGAGGTCCACTTGTGTTGGTGTAAGTCCATTATGCATTGTGTATGCCATTTCGTTTCATAGCATTGTGTATGCTAGGTTGTATGTTAGCGCATTGTATGCCATGTTACCTCGTGCTTCGTGTATGCCATTTCATAACATTGTGCATGTTAGGTCGTATCTTAGTTGCATTCATGCGTGTCATGCATTTTGCATTGTATTTGGGATAGGAGTTAGCCCGGGCATGGAAAACGAGGGACGTTCCGTACTCCGAGTGATGGAACGTGTCTCAATTCCCAGTTACCTGCACTCCGGATTATCCATGATGGGGTTTAAGTATTGTTATGTTTACATGTGCATTCATTTCATATCGAGTTGTGCAATTCGACTCCTCAGCCATCATACATCGAGATGCGTGATTGGTGGCATGAGGATCGAGGCATGCATACATTTGTGAAAATACATTGCCATGTCCTTTTCCTACTCTCCGTTGCAGCAAATCAAGAATCAGTAGTCTTCCGAGGCTTGGCGCGCTTTCCAAAAATTATTACAAAACAGAGGCTAATTGGGGCATTACAGTGGATTTCCGCGCAAAGGCAACCCGGATATGCATCATTTATCATCTGAAGAAGAGTCAAGGCAATCCCTGGCTTGCATGCCAATTTAATGCTTTCCTAGTTAAATTTGTTAATTAATTAGGGTTTTGTACATATTTGGACTGTATTATTTATTCGGACTGTACGATTTTATTTGGGACTGTATACTATTTATTCGGACCCTCCGCGCGAGGGCATAATTGTAATAAGTGTGCGTGAGTGTGATGTATGTCTTCCAACCCCACGTCTTTCTTCCCTTTTATTTACCTGCTTATGATGGTTAGATTAGGGCATGTTTCAATTAGCATACAGTATGATAGCATGTTTGCATTCATTCATCTGTCTTGCATGCACCGGGGTCGGCGCATCATACTAACTGCATTTGTATTTCAATTCTAAGTTGAATACATGTTAGCTGTAGCATTCCATACACCATGTTTAGAATAGCTGAGCCTGCTATAGTTGCATTTTTGCATGTGTTGTATTAGGCATTTCTGTATACTTAGGATTCATGCATGGATTTCTAATCGGTTTCTGTTTTAGTTTGGAGTACTCGGTGAGTTTTATGCTTTAGCATCCTTGCATGCGTGTGAGTGACTGCCATGAATAGCATGCTTACCATGAGGCTAACTGCTTATGTGATATAACTGCCTTGAATACCTGTGGGTGAAGGTTGGGTTACTTGAATTGGAACAATGCATTGACTGTGCGTCTTAAGTCCACTAGATAGTGGCAAAACCATCTTTTTAAGCCCATCTGAGGGTGGCAAAATCTGCATTTTAAGCCTACCTGCGGGCAGCACCATCAAACCATTTTTCAAACAAACAAACATGAAATGTTTTGTTCCAATTCAGGCGACTCGGTCTATACTTGTATGTTGTGCGCATCACATAGTAAATCTAGGCTAATAACCGGAATAAGAACGCACAATATTTTCAAAATTAGATATCATGGTTAGTAGAGGCCGGTCTTTGACCGGGCGAGCGGGGGTGCTCACGAAGTGACCTTCCCCAATCGTACCCAAGTTCCCGAGCCGAGGCAACTTTGGTGATGATGGACACGTGGCCTTAGGCACGAGTCAGGGTTTCCTAAATTTCCCAAAAATAAAATATTTAGGTAGCGACTCTGTATCTGGCAAAGCAGTCCATGTTTGACACTTCTTTCAAAAATCTGTTTTCTCAAAACCATTTGTTGGATTTGGACTCTTTGGTTCAAGATTAAGAACCGTAACACAAATCGAGTCTGAGCTGTAGCGAGGCCCCCCGCGGGCTTGTTACACCATGTTTTGCAAAACTGAACTGTATTGATTATCGGGACCATTTGTGTATTTTAGTCTGAGAAATCATTCTACTGTGTGTGGTGACTCTGGCCACTAAGGAATAGATCCGAGTTGGGCTGTGATGACTCTAGTGCTCAACGATTGTAAGGAAAAGACCTAGGCTAGGCTAGGTGACCTTCAATCGGATTGTCTTAGAGAAAAGGCCCGGCTTGCCACCTCGAGGATGATTCTTTCTTTGATATTGGATCCAACAGATTTATTGCCTTGAGAACTTTGTAACATGTTACTTGTTATTCTTGATATACAGAAAATTATTGGTGTTCATGTTATAACCTATTTTAAGCCGAAAATGTCATTTATCATGTTCTTGAGAGACATGAGTATTTTAACTGTTGAACAGTGGAGCCTTTTTTTTGAAATAGATTATCTTTATCAAAACTGTATGCGAATCTAGTATATATATATATATCTTATTTTTGAATTAAACCCTATTTTCAAAACTGTATTTACTATCCATGTTACTACTCACTGAGCTATCAGTTGACTTAGTTGTTTATCACTCCCAAGTGTTAGAAGGACTTAGAGTGAACTCATAGCGTAGCGGGGACTCAATTGTATGGACCTCTAGGACATTCATTTATTTTGTTTTAGATTGTTATGTCAAGTTTGTGCATATTTCTTTTTATTCTTATTGAGGTTCATTTATAATTATTTTGATATGTGGACTGTTTATATCTCATAAGTTTGGATGGTATTGATTACGGTTGGTTTTGCCGTTTATACTTGTGGCATGTCACTACATTAAGTTTGGTTTTTTTTATTTTTTATTATTGGACTATTATATAGTTTGTTCAATGTGATTATGGATTCGTGTTTAGGCTTACGTGTGCCTTGGGCTAAGGCCCTATTGGCCACTGCTGGTCATACTCGAGTTTAGGGTGTGAAAATTTATAACGCCCCACTACTTGCTAGCCCAAGTAACTTGTAGGACGACCAACAATACCTAAAAGCTTAAGTCCAAGTTATTTAGTAGCAAGGTAGTGGTGCTTTATATGCCCAAGATCACCCATGCAAACTTCCGATGTGGGACAGGGTGTTACAAAAAGACACAGGATCAAGTGACGAGACACAGAATCAAAACATCTATATCCTTTAGACATGGAAGAAAATCCCAAAAAGACACAACGAATAGACTTGTCATCTAACTTAGTACGAGTGGGCGCTGGTCCTGGACAAAACATGTACACCCAAAACCACGAGGCAAAAGAGGAAAAATGATAGTATTAGGCATAAGAATGTAGAATGGAGTAAGGTTATGTAACACACGACTAGGAGTTCTATTAATGAAATAGATAGCAGTAAGAACATCCATGTGCCAATAAGACTTGGGCACACTCATACCACGAAGAAGACAACGCACTATGGCCTAGTTTGGCATAATACAAAAAATCCAAAAAGTCAAAAAGTCATTATCCTATTTAAGTCACATCATCTCATTTAAATCACGTCATCTCTCTACCATATCACTTCAAACCTAACCCATATTTCACGTTTTTTCGTAAAAAGTCAAAAGGTGCACTTATTTAGATCATCCCAAACAACCCTATAATATGACAATTTTTACATTCAGCCACGCCATTTTGTTCAAGGGTCCGAGGACATGTAAGTTGTTGAAGAATACTCGTTCGATTAAGGTGAGAATGAAACTCATTGGAGATGTATTCCCTATCATTATCAAAGCAGATGTTCCTAACAATGGTATGAAATTGTGTCTTAACAATTTGAAAAAACTGAACAAAGATGGGAAACACATCAGACTTGCGGCGAGGTAAATAGACCCAAGTGCACCTAGTGTGAACATTAATCAAAGCCATATAATAACGATGACTCGAAAAAGAAGGAACAGGAGAGAGACCCCAAACATCATAATGAATAAGGTCAAAAACATAGGGGCACGTGTCATATGTGGTATATAACTAGTATGGATATGTTTAGACAACTCACAAGTAACACAATGAAATTTAGAATCCTTACAAGCTTTATGTAATAACGGGAAAAGTTGACATAAATATTGAAAGTTAACATGACCCATACAGGGCATGTCATAACTCTAAAGTTTGAATAAGAAAAACACGATATATAGAAGCAGGCAAATATACGCTTGAAAACTAGCTAAAGTCGAAGAAGGCTGGTCCGGTGGATCCCCAAAGTAATATAGCCCATTGCGCTCATATCTCCTACCAAAAATCCTCTTCACACTTAAGTCCTGTAAAAGACACGAAGAATGTAAGAAGATGACGACGCAATTAAAGGTTTGGGAAGATGACTAACATATAAGAGATTATAAGAAAACTTGGGAACATGCAACACAGAAGATAAAGTGATATCACGGGATAAAGACACAACACCCTTATGTTGGACAGAAGAGCAAGAACCATTAGCAAGACACACAGATTGGGTAACAATAGTGAGTGCAGGAGACGAAAGAAAAGAAAAGAAAAATTACCAGTTAGTAGACCAAACATGGAAACCAGTAAAAGTATCTGTAGCAAGGGTGGCAGTAGAGGATAATAGACCAAGAGAACCAGTGGTGGAGATCGCAGTAAATACCGCAGTAGAAATGGTAGAAGATGAGTTATCCATAGGAAGATGATGAGGGTTGAAATAGATAGCAATACAGCAACACAGTCCGAGTAAACAACCAGAAAAGCCAGAAAAAAATCAACGGTTAAATGCTACAGAATAAACAAGGTAGCCCACAAAGAAAAAAAGAAAAAAAAATAGGTCCAAAAAAGTGCTTAAAGCATCAGCACTACACCCTGTAAAAGGGAGAAAAAGGATTCAGACCACCTTAAAGAGGGTGTCAAACCAATCTAGGCCAGGGGGAGACCTGGTCGAAGTACTCTAGGCCATGATAAAACCTGGTTGGTGGCAACAAGGCCCTCAGCAGGTGTAATACAGTTTTGTCGAGGGGTATAAGAGGGTGGGTTAGGCTGTCGGGTGGTCTAGAGTGAAGAAGAGGTCTATTGGTTGTTGGAGGAAGAAGAAAGAAGATGAAGAAACTGCTGGGCAGTGAAGAACAGGGGCCAACAGGGAGGAAGGGGTGGTCTAGGGTTTTTGTGTTTTGGCTCTAATACCAAAAAGAATTAAAAGAATTATTTGGTTTACCTATGAATGAGGTAGAGCCTTGTATTTATAATGAAACAATATCACAAGCTAGGAAACGAACAAAATAAGAAATGAAAATAAAAAAATGTATTAAATCTGTGATTGACACAATCATAGATTTTATACACAACCATAATTACAATATCACTATTTCCTAAATCAAACACTACTATAATTATAATATTAATATTTCCTAATTCCAACATGGACAAGGAACATGAAAACTGGGCTTTCTTTGGGAGAGGAAAAGTCATTTTATTGGCTTAAATAAGTTAATAAAAAATAGGCAAGAGTAAAAATAACCAGGTTGTTTGGTGCACTCATGATTTCTTGGCTTTTGTAATGGCTTTTTAGCTTATCCATATTTGACAACCTTGCTACCTTTTTGGCTTTTTAATGCAAATTGATCAACTTACCCTTCATAGTAATGTATGGGTAAGGGGAAAATGATTAATTGAATGAATTTTATGGGCTTTTATGGCTTTCTTTATAAACAAAAATTAGCGTTTTCGACCTTTAGAGGGATGCTATAGGAAAAAATGGTTTTTAGTGTTTTGGGCAAAAAAATTCCAATTAACTGGCTTGTTAGCATTTACCAAAGGGACTAGAAGACAATGCAATTGCATTGTTTTGTCACACTCGTATTTAAAGATATGAACCGTACTTTTGTTTAACTTAGGAAAACACTCCAATTTTATTTTTATCAGAAAAAAAGTTTGCCTATATCAACCATCCCTCCTCAAGTTAAATAATAATAAAAACCAATAAATGCTTTGAAATTTGAGAAACATGTGTTTAATATGTCTTCTATACACCTTTTGTTGTCTTTCTTTATTGAAAATATATGACACAACCATACATTTTAGACTGTGTGTTGATGTTATAAAACAAGCCGAGTAGCTCTCTGATAGTATGACCATGTCCAACAAATCATAAAATGAAATGAAAGACGTTCCCTCCGAACCATGCACCAACCTCGCAAGCAAAACAATATTCACCACTTACGTTAATATGAAAATAAAACTTACCTTGGGTAGAATAAAAGGAGAATAGTTTCTGCTTCGTTATCAGGCACAAATCCGAAGATTGAGATCAAAAGGAGAACATAAGTGAATTGAGATCAAAGTATTTGTGCTCCAACACCACCAAGATTGCATCATTAGCTGGTGGCTTCATCCTTTGTGCAGATCAATTTTGTAATGAGTTCAAACCGTTACCCATATAAAGCACTCGGTGAATGAGCAAACTTGTTTTACCAATTCTAAAATTTAAACTTGAAGATCAACTGTCAACATAGCAGAAATCTTAATGCAGTAAAACAGCCAATTAATAATCATGGTAACATAAAATTAATTAATATGGTTACTGTGCTCTTCAAGGAACAATGCCAATCTCAAACAGACAAGAGGGTAGCGAATATTGCTATCTCTTCTTGTTTTCTTTCTTATACAAAGGGAGCAAGTGCTGCCCAATGTTATAGTTGTGTTGAATCATGAATTGCTTCAAAAGCTTAAGTCGTTAGGAAATGGGCCAAACAATGTATATCAAGCTATTTAACACCCTCCCTTATGTGCAATCCCATCTTGCACATGGAGATGCAACATTCATATATAGAGAGAAGAAACAATGTCAACAAAAGAAAACAAATTCAAATAGAGACTTGAACCAAGACCTCCCTCAACTTAAGCTCTAAGAGAAGAAAGAAAACCAATGAAAGACACAGAATGCAAAACAGGGACTAAAGGCAACAAAGAGACCAGAACCAAAACCTCCCCAACCTGAGCTTTAATAGCAAGTTAAGTCACCAATTGTCCCAAAAGCTTAAACTGTTAGGAAATTGGCCTACTAACAATGTATATCAAGCTATTCAACAATATGCTCCTCAAGAAGCTCAACTATTGAAAATATATCTGTACGGGGGCGAAATATCCTTTGCACTCCGTACTCCTTGAACGTCAAGCTTCTGGTGACGGCGTCTATCTCTGCAACACGAAAGTGGTGAGCTGCCCGACGGTGGTGTGCCGGAAAGACTCTCCGACGATCAAGTCAAATAACTTAAGAAGAAGACCGTGAAAGGAGAGAGTTTGTGAGAGTGAATTCCATACCTCCAACGTTCGTCTTTTCTCCTATTTCTAGGCTAGCCATGCAGCCTCAAAGTTGTGCGCGCACTACCTCTATTGTCCTTCCCTAGACAGGTGGCAGTGCGCGCCTCTTACCACCTTACGCGTGTAAAGGTTTTGTCCTTCCACCAGTGCATACAGAACTGTCTAACGGTATTGAGGCGTTCGTGGAGCAGATATCCTTTCTCTCGTGCCATTGGCCCAGGTGGTACACATAACCAGAGTACCACGACCGGCCTATTACTTGTGGAAGATCACCATTACGCGTACACAACCGAGCTATATATCGCCGAACTATCCCTTGGGATCATGCGAAAGCCAGACCACCTTAACCGAGCTACTCCTGACCGGTTCATCAGGACCACCGGTTGCGAGGCATGTCGGCCTCCAACCATTCCATCCAAATCCTCGGCTATAAGGAACCATTCACCTCGGTTGGCCGGTCGGAGGCGTGCCGGCCTCGTAGCAGCCTCGGCCCAGCCCGGGCCACCCAATAGCTCGGTTACCATGCGCCATTCCGAACTCCGTCCGGAACGCGCGAGTCATAGCTCGCATAGGGCCAGTTTGCGCTTGCTCGGTCAATGTCTCTGACCGTGCAAGTCAGTCGCATCACAGAGTTAGCTCGGCGCCGTGCATTTCGTTAAGTCTGACGTCGCCTCAGCTCGGCCGTAATGTCACGCAAATCTTCCCTCTCAATATCTATCATTTTCATTGGCTTGTCTTTGACAATAGTCATCTATCATGATAAAATATATGTCTTTTCCCCAACTTTTAACACTCTTAAATTTTTTTTATCATTTATCTTTATTTTATAATATGTACCTTTTAACACTCTTAAATTTTTTTTATCATTTATCTTTATTTTATAATATGTACCAAACAAGCAGATGAGGGGAAAAACAAAAGATATGAACTCGTATTAATAAGTCATAAATTGCAATACTATCAAATGCCCATTATACCGCGCAAAATATCTTAATGGGATAAGACAGAATAGTAGCAACTCTATAATATACATGTAACTACTAGAAAATTTGCTCAAAAGAACCAAAGATTTTTTGTTTGCCAACATGTTGAATTTTAGCATTATGAAGAGTGATAAGGGTCCAACACTCCTTCCTAAAGAAAACTATACTGGTGAATATCTCTCCTTTTCTTGGTCTCTCCTGGTTGAGTGGCATAATCAAGCCAACAGACAAAATTAGTCAATCAACAACAAAATCTTGTTTCAATCTGAAGCATCATGAAGTTGCAAAATTGAGAAATCACTAGTTGTGAACAATTGATTCTCCAATATTCTCATAATTGCTCACATAGTAAAGACAGATGAAAGCGAATACAAATGAATTCAAATTAATGCAACCATTGCAGAACAACACAATTGGATGCGGTGGTTCAACTTATATATTATTCTTTGCACCTTCCTTTATCCTACCTTTTAAATACACAAAATTTTTGACAGTCAGCCTTGAGGAACAAACAATTAGATGTCGTTTGATAACACTTACGTTTTTAGTTTTCTATTTATATTTACAAAAATTTAAAAAACTCAAATAAAAACTTGTTTGGTAAAATTTTTGATTTATAAATCAGTGGTCTCAGTTTATAAATTTGGCCAGAAAATGAAAACACAAAAATGTGTTTCCATTTTGAGTTTTGAGTTTTTTTTTTTTTTTTTACCACCCAACACTAGCCACCACCCGCCACCATTTTCCACCACCACCCACCACCCACCACCACTCACCACCCACTCGCCACCACCACCCACCCCTCGCCGCCGCCGCCGTCGCCACCAGCAGCACCACCACCACCATCATCACCCACCATCCACCTGCACCACCACCTACCACCACCACCCACTCGCTACCACTCGCCACCGTCACCCACCCACCCATCACCACCACCATCACCCGCCACTTACCCTCCACCACCCACCACCACCCGCCACCCGCCACCCGCCACCACCACCCACTCGCTACCACCCGCCACCCGCCACCATCACCCACCCACCCACCATCACCACCCACCACCTGCCACCGCCACCCACCACCCTCCACCACCACCACCATCACCCACTCGTTACCACCTGCCACCGTCACCCACCCACCCACCACCACCACCATCACCCGCCACTTACCCTCCACCACCCGCCACCCGCCACCGCCACCACCCACTCTCTACCACCCACCACCCGCCACCGTCACCCACCCACCCACCATTAACACCTGCCACCCGCCACCCGCCACCCACCACCACCACCACCACCACCACCGACTTACTACCACCCACTACCCGCCACCATCACCCACCCACCCATCACCACCACCACCACCACCCGCCACCGTCACCCACCCACCCACCCACCACCACCACCACCACCCGTCGCCTACCCGCCACTACCATCCACCTGCCACCACCCACCAGCACTCGCTATCTGCCATCCACCTGCCACCACCACCCACCACCCGCTACCATCACCACCACTACCCACTTGCTACTACCCATCACCCACCACTGACACCCACCCACCCACCACCTACCTGCCACCACCACCCACCCACCACCACCTACTACCACCCCACAATCCGCCACCCATCTGCCACCACCACCTACCACTACCACCACCACCCGCTCGCTACCACCCACCACCCGCCACCATCACCCACCCACCACCACCACCCACCACCACCCACCACCACCATCCACTCGCTACCACCCACCACCTGCCACCGTCACCCACCACCACCACCCACCCACCATCACCACTTTCCACCACCGTCTTCCACCGCCACTTGCCATTTCTCACATTTTTTTTTAAAATTTTTAAAACATTTTATCAATTACCAAACGCGTTTGTAATTTATGTTTTTTTAAAAATAAACAAAAACCAGTTTATAAAATTTTTATAAATATAAACTGAAAACGTAAACGTTACCAAACACACCCTTAGCAAAAAGTAACAACTTCGGGAAGGAAACACAGGATGCAAAAACCATGACAATTTTTATTTTTCCTATCAGCAAGTGTTTATTATATTTAAAAAAAGGTGCTAAGACCTACAATCTATCGTAGCTTCCTTCGTGAGCCAAGTTGAATATGAAAAGGCCAGACACCGGGAGCTTCCAAGGCTAGGGCATATTTAGCAACAATGTGCACAACCCTGTTACATGAGCGAGGAACAAACAGAACCTGACAATTAGACTAGAAAAAGCATAAGAAATATCACTTGTCCATGAAAATTCCTTGCAACTACTAGCATACCCCCCTTGATATCAGAAGCATCAGTTGTCCCATCAACATTGAAATTAATGACCAGAAATCTCCATCTCTGAGGCCACTCTTCCACACATGACAATGTTTAGTTATTTCTTTTATGGGTTTCCAAATTAATTGTGAGAAGGATTTTCACAATAAATGACATAGAATAACATAAATTACACCATTCCACTCATTTCATGGTTACAATGATTTCATTGCATAATGCTAGACATGAAAGTTTTACTAGGAGTAAGAAAGAGTTATGCAATGCATTTGATAAACTGTCAAATGAGGCACAAAGAGCTTGTTGACATGCTTCATGAATTGAGAAAATTCAACACTAACACAATTCCTTTAATTTTCTAAAATGTTATTTTCAGAGTGTCTCCCCTATGAAAACTACAATTTTCATATTGCTTCACCAAGACAAGAAAACAAAATGTACTTGACCATCATCTAAATAAACAAGTGAACACACAATGCAATAATGCTTGCCATATGCTTATTCTTTGAAAGATCATCCAGTTATTTATTTCTTCTAAATTCTAAAATAAATAAGCAAGAAAAAATAATTAATTTGTAAAGACCTAAAATAATGATGTGGGTCCCATTAGACAAAAACTATTAATCATCCATACCTAAATGAATACTCTACATGTCATGTTTTTTCATGAAGATTCTCTCTATATTACTACAATGGGACACACACGCTATCCCTAAACAGAGGCCAATTATTGCTGCTATTTGTTTGGATGGAAGGAAAAAGATCCTACACACGGGAGATCAGTCTGGAAAAAAACAAAATTGTTCCACCATCACCATCATGGCAAAAGAAAGAAAAGTTTAATTACATAACCATATTTGTGCCCACCATACCTGATTAGTTGGGTCTTACAATAAGTGACATAACACTTCAACCCAGATCCATAGTTGCATAGAAATATTCATCCCCCAGCTCCCCAAGCATAACAACAAACTTGTAAAGATGCATCTTCCGGAGCTTATGAGGCCAAAATCCCCACTTTCTACAATAATTGCTAAAGCCAAGCTGAGCCACTCACCTGAATTCCTAAAACTCTCTCTCTCTCTCTCTCTCTCTCTCTCTCACAGCATATTTGTAGGCCCCACGTTCAAGAACACAGTATTCCCTAGAAAAACACACACTATTGAACACCTAGTGAGCTTACTAAAGAACACTCCAGACCAAATTTCTCTCGATTTCTACGAGAGGGAGTTCACACAGCTTCTTCCCAAGTTCACACCCCTATCTGCTGCCCATCAAATACTAACCCCTACTCTATATAAACCATACACAAAGCCAATACAAAAGTCTCAGAGCATTAAAAATTTGCTTCAACGCCCACCACCTCTCTCCCAATCCCCACAAACACCTCAAGAGTTTTGGGAGAGAGTGAGTGAAGAAGATGACCACCCCAGCAGCTGAGATGATGCCGCGGTGCGTCTTTGAAGGAAGCCTATCGATGCATGACATGGAGATCGAGCGGAGGCCTTACCACCGCAACTGCACCTGTGCAATGCACAAGTCCAAAGGTGCATGCTCCCCCACCAACACTTTCATTCCCTAAGAAACAGCCATGGAATGAATGTTCCTTGTCCATATCCTTTGTAAGTGATTCATCAGTTAGGAATAGAAAAAGTAAGTAATAATGTGGCTTTGTCACAAAGATGATAGCTATTTGAGCTGCGTTAGAAGGAAAATGTCATAAACAGAGAAGCTATAGATGATTTGTTGTTGGTTTCTCAATATCAGGTCTTCTGGTGCTCCTCTTGACAATAAAACTGTCTAGAGAGGAGTTTCGTTTCTGCACATTCTGCAGAGTTTTATTCATACATAATGCTGCCCTATAGCAAATTATGCTGGCTATTGGAAGTATATGCCTCAGGTTCCTGAGTTTTATAGTTCCGTTTGTTTACAATGCTGCCAATTTCCTGAAAGAACAGGAAACAAGAAAATGGATGCCTCAAATTTCTAGTACTCAGAGATGAGAATTCTGTTTAACATTGCAACCCCTTCATTGAAAACAACATGATCACATTTTATTTATATAAAATAGAATTATACATACACAGACACAGATTCATGCATTAATATGTGCATCAATATTCTTTTCTCGGCTTATTCAACGTGCCTTGTTATTTGCGAAGTAGTTGAGATCAAATTTGTCATTACACATACGAGATAGCAGACTGATTGAGCTTCTATATTACCTGTTGAGTTAGATGAATATAATAATTAGTAAATAGGGGCATATTTGTACTTTTCTATGTTCCTAGTGGTTTAATATGTATAAATGAGCTGGCCCTCCTTGGTGTTGGTAACCTCACTAGAGAAATACCCTTGTCTTAAACTGCATTAAACTTTCCCTCTTCCACTTTCTCTCTTGCAACCACTAATGCTAGGTGCACACGTCTTGCCTAAATTCGTTCCATCTAGGTGTAGTGAGGATCACACTTGAGTGAATCCGGGACACACATTTTTCTGTGCATGCAGAATTATTGCATTGCTTATGCGATATATGAGTATTATTATTTTTAAAATGACCAAGGAATAGAGGTTTTCTCCTTTCCCTTATATATATATATAAATACTTTTTGGTGGGGGAGATGTTAAGTAATGATTCTGGAAGCATTTTGAAATATAGTAAAATCTAGAAGGCATTATGTTTGGCTACTGCAATAGGTACCTCTGCTTGTGAAAATTACCAGTTCCACTCTTCTTTTTCTACTTCCTGACGTAGGACACAGTAAAGACAAGGCAATGACTAAAATCAAAGGTCACAAAGTCTGGGCACCCTGGTGTCAAAGTGGCAGAGCCATCAAAACTCTTAATCTAAGTAGGAGTGGCATCTAGGAAATTCAGCATGGTGCTCGCTAAACCTCCATAACATCTAACAAGTCAAGTCTTATGTCGGTCATATAGAACACCAACACAGAAAAAGGGCCCAAGAAACCAGTCCGACATAACATCAGTAAATTGCTACCATGTATACATAATATTTTATATACACAGAAAATCATACTTATATAGCACATAATTGTAACATCATTTTAAATATATCTTTTTCTGATTCATACTAAAATCCTCATTTTTCAAATTTGTTTTCTTTATTATTATTATTATTATATTATTTATTATTATTATTATTATTATTTTTTTTTTTGGGGTGAAAATAGCACCAATTACGAATTATATATATATATTCTCTCAATATATTGTTCGCCCACTATTACATTCTTCACCTTAGCCAGCCTTACTTGATTGGGACACAAGGTTTAATTTGGTTTTGTTTGGTTTATTACATTCTTCAGCTGCAAAGGGGGAAAAAATGTCTGACTTGTGCTAATTCAGAATCTAGTCCCTGAACCAGCATTTGGAACGCCACTTATGTTAGAAACAAAAAAGATGACCTTTCCTTAAATTAAAAGAAGAATCTTTTTATTATATATCTGGTAAAGCATGAAGTGAGATGCATGGCGACGGTTTAGATGATCGCCAGTGTCAAATAGGAAGCCAGCTTAAGAGAATTGAAATGAGACCATCTCAAAGTCCGACGCATTTTTTTGGCGAAACCAAAGGAGTCCCACAGATCAGGCTGCACAGATTGTTTGCTGAATCAGCTAAATTCTATTCCTGCAGAATGTGGATCGCACCATATAAATAATGGGTCTAAAAAACTGCCTGCATGAAAGGCACAATACAATAAGCCAACTTATTTCCCCATGATGCAAAAACTCAACAGTATTCATTGCCACATAAAATGATAGAGCTATCAAAGTTAATTGACATGGTTTTGTGTAATACATCAACTGTAGTTTTGGAGAAACTGCATGTCACGACCCAAACCCACTGCTAAAAGTTTGGATCATGACCAGCCAGTACTTAGGCTTCAAAACAAAATTATCGTCACATTTAATACAATGACGGGGCCTATAGCGGAAGCAAATAATAACAAAAAGTCTATTGAACAGTGCTTAAATGCTAGAATTCCAAAATGTGCATCACATATATAAATGTCACATATATAGACTACATACATACAAGTCCAAGTTATATGGGTACATACAAAGAGTTGATAACCCAAAAGTTATACATATTAATAGAATGTCCAAATAAAGTCACCAATGACTTAACAACATGTGACAAAAAGGAACCCCACAAAAAGGCAAAAGGCTCCACTTTGGGAGGCTCGACAAAACCGGTCCAACAAAAGGCTCCTGGAGCTAGCTTAGGGCTGGCCTCCAAGCTATTCAGCTACATAGATGTACATAATACGGAGTGAGCAAGGTTCAGTAAATAATAGCAATGTAAGGAGGTTCATGTGAAAGAGCATAAGCCTTAGAGAATATATTTATAAGTCATACGCCTGTCTTATTCATAATCTCATTCCAGAACGGCCTCGGGCCCACATAAGACAGAACGACCTCAGGTCCACATAAGACAGAATGGTCTTGAGCCCAACATAATACAGAACGGCCTTAGGTCCAACATGTCAACACCTGTTCAGAACATTATAGGGTACATAGAACATTGGCATGTCTCCATCTCCCTCGGCCTTAGGCCATGAGTCATAACTAATCCATATCCTTATAGGGTAGATGGAACATCAGCATGTCTCCATCTCCCTCGGCCTTAAGGCCATGAGTCATAAGTAGTCCACATCAGAACGACATTGGGCCCATCATTTATAACAGAAACAAAATGACCTCGGGTCCATCTCATATGCCATTGTTCAATCATTCCAATTATTCCAATTAAAACACAACTTATATAACATATGACATTCATGAGCAAAAATATATAAATCATAATCACAATACATAAATAAATATATCGTTACACTACTATTACTCATTATGATGTGGTCGTGCAACGGTTCCTTCTTGTACGTGACCTACACATGGCACACAACTTGTAAGTAATTCACTTTTCCTTAGCCTTTTCTCTTTAGTCATTTGTCTAAGTTGTTCAATTCCTATTCAATTGTAAGCATTTCAGAAGGATCAAATATACACATTAACATATTCAGAGGGTCAAAAAGAGTAAGAGAAGTTGACATAATTTTTCCCCACTAGCCGCATGTACGGAAGTCCCCCACTGCACGTGTGTAGAGGTGTGCCGTACGTGCGGCTCCGTATGTGCTTTTATTTCAGATTGCTCAACTTGCCTCCCCTGTTTTCCGCACGTGCGGCTGTGCATCTCGCACGTGCGGCCATGAGCCCCGCACGTGCGGCCATGAGCCCCGCACGTGCGATCCTGGGCTTTGTTTGAGCAGTCCGAAACTTTATCAAAATCAAACTTTCCAAATGCATTTCTAAGGTTTAATACAAGCAAATTCACTTCAACATCATGATATGTGAACATAATAAACATGAATCTCAAACTTAATTAGATCATAACTCATTCTAATGGGACATATACAACTCAAATTACTACATTTCTTTCATTTCTTTATCGTTTCATGGTCTATCAAACCATATACAAACATATATGCATATATGAGTTCAAAGCATGCAAAAACTAAAGAGTAGAAGGTAATTCCTCTCAAGCTAACTCAAGACAAACCCAAAATACAAGGATCAACTCTCAAACAAACAAATGCAATGAATCTTTATAACTTCCATAGATATTTACTCAAGCAAGATTATTATTTCAAAACCCTAATTAGGCTTGATGCTAATCAATTGAAGAGGGATTTAGGGTATTTGAGTTGATTTACAGATACCTTGAACTCTATTCTTTAAATCCCCTTCCAAAATCTTCAATCTCCAAGCTCTTGGTCGATCTCTTCTTTCTCTCTCTCTTTTCTCTTCTCTCATTTCTCTAGAACTCTCCCAGGAGATATGTTTTTATGTTTGAGTATAAGTGGTTACTCTAGGCTCATTTATGTATCCATTATATCTACCAAGAGTCATGAGTCTAATTAAGTTTAATTAAGAATTAAGCCTAAATAATTTCAATTAATTTGTTACGAATCAAATTTTTATAAAACTTCATATAATAGCCTAAAAATCATGCTAATCATAACCGTAAAGTCAATTTCAGTTTATCGCACCACCAAGGCTTCTAATTTCCAATCCGAATGTCACAATTTCAACAGATTTTCTCATAACCGATAGATATAAATTTATAAACTAACAATCCACACATTCAAACATGGAATTTCACATCAAACAGATAAACACACATATAATGAGAGAGTTTAAGCATATGAGAGGTTCGAGTTATTACACTACATGTCACGACTGTATCCGGCCAGTAATCCTAGATTATCTTCGGCCTCAAAGACAAACTTGATAATTAATAATAATAACAGGGCCTTGCGGAAGCAATATTAAAATATAAACATGTCCATCATGCCATGCACAAAAGTCCGTATGAAATTTAAACTTCAACCTTCTCATAGATATAAACACATGGTACGTCGAAACACCTTAATACTTGTACAAATTATCCATATATAACAAACTTCAAAAACAAAAGCAAACTAAACAAAGAACTTGATCCACAAGGTTGACACAACTTGGCTCCAGTGAGTCCAAGATCGCCCCATCACGGAAGCACTTCCAAAATGGCTGACAAAAGGGTGGACTCCCAAGGTTGCCTTATGCTTGACGCTCTATTTGCTCACCTACATATATATAAGGGAAGGGGGTGAGTTAAACCCTAGTGAGTAATACCAGTATAAAGAAGTTTAAATGAATGATGTCTATCATTGTACAAAATCATATCACATTTGTTCGAAGCAAATCATAAGTAAGCACTTGTTATATCAAAGTTCACAAATCATATTCATATGTGGTACATCCAATAGTGCGACGAAGGGCCCAAAGGCATAACGAAAGGACCATATAGGTCAAACGAAGGGACCACTTGGGTCAACATTAGAGATCTCTATGCATATAAAATGAAGGGCGACGGTATTGTTACCCCCAGGCGAGGGCTACATAGCAAAGTGCCATGGTGTTGGTACCCTCAGGCAAGGGCTACACTAAGAATGCCACAATTACATTTCCAAATGGATAATCATTCATTTGTATCAAAATAGCATTTCAAATAACATTCTTGCAGTAATTCAAAAATACATTTCAATATATCTTTAAAAAGATACTACTCACATTGGGTTGGTACTGATGATAGACCTCGGTTGACCACCTACACAAATCACATAACACAAATACACATGCTCAAAACAAGTAACGTATCTTCATTTTATGCTCTTACGTGTGTTTCTAGCTTATTCCATTATTAATAATGTTTAAATGATGAAAAAGAATGCCTAAATGAGCATGAGGATGTAAATATGCACTTATAAGTGTTAGGCAAAATTTGCTGAAACAGGGTTTGCGCTTGAGCGCACACTTGGTCGCTCGAGCGGTGTGGCCTAACTGCAAAAGTATTGAATGCTCAAATTTTATGCTCTATAGTCGCTCGAGCCAAGTGTTGAACAAAAGTTGGTTCGCTCGAGCGCACACTTGGTCACTTGAGCCAACGGCTAAATGTCTGTAAAAGTACTAGATGTCTTCGTTTTTCGCTCGATCAGAGGATTCTTTGCTTGAGCAAACTGGACAAATTCTGGGTTTTCCAGATTCGTGTTTGAAGTTCAAAATCATTATTTTTGTAACGACCCGGAATCGTAAATCGAAATTATCAGTAATTAATTATGCTTTAGTATGATTTAATTGGGAATTATCTGTTTGATTGGTAATAATATCTGTTGTAATGACAACTACGGGACTGAAATCGATGACTGAAATGGATTCAGAAAATGAAATTGAAAATGTCTATGTGATACCGGGAATTTTTAGAACTATCTGAAACGATAAATTGAAGACTGAATTTTGTCTGAATCGTTAAGTTCCGTTTGGCTTGTAACATTTAGCATAATTGTTTATATTGGATGGGAAAGGCCTTGTTTGGCTAAGGTTTTGGCACAAATTGATTTATATATATATGTGTTTAGATAAGGATGGATGGACTCATTCTGACTAAATAAAAAAGAGAGAAATATCAGAGAGAGAGAGAGAGTGAATTCGTGGAGAGAGAGAGAGAGAGAGAGAGAGAGAGAGAGAGAGAGAGAAGGAAGAAGAGGAAGAAGAAAGGAAAGAAAGGGGGATTAAGCTTAGCTTGCTCAAATTAAGAACTCGAGGTAAGAAACTCTCTCTAATTTCATGGAATAGATTGTTGATCCTTAGCATATAGCATGTTAATCTCAAGAGTATGGCATGAATCATGTTTATTTGGCTCATTTGAGGTAAAACCTCCATGGATATAGAGATATAAAGCTTGTATGTATAGTTCATGGTTTTTCATCATACTTCATGGGTTGATCTTGTTTATGGTCCATATGGGTTTTGAATTGAAGTTTTGATGATGGAATTATGTTGTTTTTAAGTATTTTGGGACTTGATGTTCATAAATGTGAAAGTGGATTTGGGAAATGAAGTTTGGGAGGAAGAACCAGAAATTCGGGTTTTCGTAGTGTCCGCTCGAGCGGAGGGAAGCCCGCTCAAGCGCAGAAATCGACCTCACAGCAGTTTTGGAAAAATTGTACAGTCCGCTCGAGCGGAAATGTGGGCGCTCGAGCGGGAAGGCTTATTTTCAGAAAAGTTTGGGAAGTTGTTCTGCATGATTTTCTTATGTTACCTTGCATCATTTCGCATCTTATGATTATGAAATGGACATGAATGAATGTAATGAAGGAAGAGAATGAATATGAAATGAGTATGATAGGAAGTAAAGAATGAATGGAATGTATGAAATGAATATGAAAGGAATGAACATGAAAAGAATGTAAAGAAAAGAAAGGCATGAATGATTGAATGTATGATGTTAATGTGTATTGAGAATGTATTAATGTTGATGTTGCAGGTCAAGATTTGAAGACCGTACAACCGGTATTGGAAACCCACTGTAAGTAACGTTGCAGTAAATGTTATGTTATTATGGAAGTATGTTCAAAATGATTATTATGTTATGGTTTTCAAATGATATGTTTTCTGTGGACGAATGTCCTAGTTTGCGAATCTAGTATGGCATCCATAGATAGAAAGTTACGAGATCTCGGTATGTGTCGATTAATCGGTGTACAGACCGGTTACTCTAGTCGAAAGACCATAAGTCTGTGGAATATGCCATTAATGACTGTTGACTGTTTATGACTGTATATATAAAATGTTGGACTTCGTTCACTAACCCGTTTACTTTAATGTTACTTGCTAAGCTCTAGCTCATTGTTTGTATTTATGTATTATAGGTGTGCATGCTGGAAGTCAAGCCTAGGCGGAGTCTCGAGTTGAGCCGCCATTTTGGAAGCCTACCAAGTTTTGAGAGCCTCCGAGTTGAGGCTAGGCCTGGAAGGCCGTTGTGAGCTTTTGTTTGGTTTTGTTGTATTTTTTATGACTGAATTGTATGTGATCATGTTATGTAATGTAAGTGGGTAATTAACTCATCTTTTTGGCATGTAAATGTATGTTCATATTAATGCACAGCTCTTTGGACTATTAGTTTATTTATTTCGCTTCCGCGAGCCCCTTTTATTTTTGTTTTGTATAGTTAGGCCTGTGGTAATCTAGGATTACTGGCCGGTCTCGTTACCGAACTTCTAGGGGCGGGTTCGGGGCGTGACAATTTTCTTGTTCAAAACTTCCATAGTTGGTCTCAAAAACTTATAAACACTTTATAAAACATGGATTGTTGGAAAATATGAAACCATGTGCAGCTCAACTTTTTTGCGCCCCCTTTCGGAAGTTTGAAAGAAAGCCCTATAGTTTGGACTCCCACGGTTCTAAATCTAGTCTCACAAGTACAATATGAAACTGATAATCACCAAAGAGTCCAAATTCAGCAAATCTTTTGAAAAATCGATTTTGAATCAAATTGCCAAAAATGGACTGCTTTGCCAGATACAAAATTACCACTTAAATATTTTATTTTGAAAAAATTTAGGAAACCCATGACTCGTGCCAAAGGCCACATGTCCATCATCACCAAGATTGTCTTGGCTCGAGAACTTAGGTACGAGAGAGGAAGGTCATGGATTGAGCACCCCCACTCGCCAATCAAAGATTGGCCTCTACTAATCATAATATGATTTTTATGTATATTATATGCTCTTGTTCCGGTTTATTAGTTTAGCATTTACTATGTGATGCACACACAAGGTATAGACTAATTTGCCCGAATTGGAACAATTCAATTTCATGTTTTTTTTTTTTCAAAAAGGATTTGATTTTGCCACTTAACAAAGTGGACTTAAAATTTGTGAATTTGCCACTTGACAAAGTGGGCTTAAACGTACATTCATTGAATCATTCCAATTCAAACAACAAGCCTTCATCTACAAGCACTCGAACAGTTCAACAAGTAAGCACTTAGCCTCATGGAAAGCACGCTAAACATGGCAGTCACTCACACTCATGCAAGTATGCTAAAGTACTAAAAACTCACTTAGTACTCCAAGCATAAGATAAAACAAAAGATTTGGAAAAAAATGCATGATTCGTAATTATGCGATATGGCTAATGCAACACATGCAAAGAATGCAATTAATAGGCTTGGCTATTAATATGGCATATGGATCAATTAAATTACATAACATGCGGTCTAAGCACGTATTCAAAGAATGTATTTAAACAACAATGCAGTTAGAATGATACACCGAGCCTCGGTGCATGCAATACAAGATGAATGGATGCAAGCATGCGATATGCTAAACGAAATATATATGATGTCCTTAAACTAACCATCGTAAGCTAGAAAATAAAAGGGAGAAAGAGGTGGAGTTGGAAGACATATACATTTTTACATTACGCTCTCATAAAGGAGAGTCCGAATGAATAAGTTAAGCTAACTAGCTAATTAAGCTAATTATTACAAACCAAAATGAATACCTAGCTAAACTAATTAACTAATTATTACAACACTTGAAGTAACTAACTAGTAAGCTAATTAATTAAATAATTACAACACAAGTGAAAGTAAACTAAGTATTTAAACTAAGCAACTAACTACTTTGCCTCGGGAAATGAAAGATGTGCATGCGCATGTTCGAATTCCACCCGAAAAGACCATCGCTTTGCTCCCGAATGCCTCTATTTCCACAGCTGAACATTTCCAAGACAATTTTGCTCAATCTTACCAACACTCTGTTGAGATTTGCATCAGTGGCCAGCCGGCCACTGGTAAAGATTGCCGGCCACCTGCCGACCATCAAAGGTGGTCTGCCGGCCACCTACTGGCTATAAAAACTGGTCTGCCGGCCACTGATGCACAGGTTCATCTTGCTACAACAAAGGATAAACAAAGCATATACAGGATATTTTCAAGGATTGTCTGCACGACTCATCCCTCCTTTTCATGGAAAAATCAAAGGAGTGATGAACTTAAGCCACAAACAACCAACTCAAGCAATTTCATTGCATGATGGCTTGTGACTCAAGATATGCAAGCTTAATAAATGCAAAATAAGACACAAACCTCCTCCCTTTCAAGAAAGATCAATGGAAGAAGTTGACCTTTGGAGACTTTGATCATTTCATCACTAGCAAGTATGAAATGGTCCAAGTTCTATGTGTTCAATTAATGTCCGATTGAACACAACCAAACATTATCTTGCTCACTTTTAGTCCCAAGTTTTAGTTACTCATTTTAATTTACCAACCATTATTTAATCCAATTAAGTCCAAAAGGTGAATTAAAGTCCTCTAAGGGAAAAAGGGCTCAAAACACAAGTTGCTTTGGGTATGAAAGAAGCACCATACCGTTGGTAATTAACCCCCTAAGGGATTAAACCATTAAGTATGAAACCTCAATTTCATACTTGGGCAAGCAAGTGACTTGAAACAACTTTCAAAGCAAAATTAAAAGCCAAGAAATGAGGGAGGTTGTAGAGATTATGCTTGCTGAAATTAAGTGAGAAAAACACTTAAAACAATGCAATCAACTCAAACAAGTGGTGTCTAAAGGCTTAAAACACCAAGCTTGTGAGGACATTTACACTAGAAGCATGCAAAACAAAACTCAAATGACTTAACCAACCCAAAACAGTGCTAAAACAGTCCAAATCAGAGGCTAAATCATGCTGGAATTAAGCTAAAACAAGCTAAAAAAATAAGCTAAAGCATGGCACAACCTAGGCTAGCAAACAAGACATAACGATGGGAGACTAACCCCTTCAAATTTGGACTTCAAAACATGATTTTCACCACTGAAAAAGCTCTAAAAATCAATGTTTAAAATCTTGGAAAAAGATAGTTTGAAAGTGGGAAACAAAGGTGGAAATACCTTATAAGTAAGGTACAAAGAAGGGTGAATCACCCCCTACCTTTAAATGGCCTAAAACTACAAATTTCAGCCCACAAGGGTAGAGTTTTTATAGCCCAAAAACAATGGGAAAAAGATAGAAAACCAAGTATGCAAAGACAGCTAATAAAGCAAGTATTATACCTCTTGAAGCAAAGAGTAATTCCAAGCAACAAAACCAAGCAAGTACACCCTCTAGAGCTCAAACCAAGCTCAAGAACACCTCAGCTCAAAGATGAGAAGATTTGGTTAAGGGTGTATAGGCAAAGGTTAAGGAATTGGAGGCTATAGTGTATAGAAATGCTAGAGAGAGAGGAAACTTTTTGAGTTCAAAATTTTCTAACCTTGCTACAAGAGAGAAGGGGTCTTTATATATAGAAAACATGAAATTCCCACAAGGAGATCCAACCCTACACGTGGGTGAAGATGGATGCATCTGTGCAAACAGTTGGCACAGCTGGTATAAAATATTTACAAAATACACTAGTGGCCGGCAGCCCAAACGTGATAACCAATAGCCTCTAGGGATGGCCAGCAAGCCATCAGAGGTTGCAGGTTAGAAAAGAGCAAGGCATGGTCCAAAAATGAGACAAAAATGGTATAGGTGTTAAAAGACTCAAAGTTGTGACATTCCACTGAGGACTTCGAGCTCTTGGCGAGCAAATAAACTCATCATCGGGTGTGCATGCGAGGACGTCCAAGTCTTGAGGACCGTAAAAAAAAGAGTGTCTACATCATGATCTCAAACCCTCTTTCAATTCTTCAAAACAAAGCTCAAAATATCATGTTCTTGACATATATGTAACAAGCTCAACTCTTTTCTTTAGAAAACATGTTTATATGAGGTGTTAAGTGCAAAACCATGAAGAACTTTGAGAAATAACTCATGTAAGTCCCAAGCATGTATGAATTTTTAGAAAACTAAGTTCAAAAGTGAAGAATTATGCATACATGTACACAATTCACTCAAACTCTCTATGTTCATAATGATTCATGCTTATTTTCAAATACATGCAAATGGTCCTACAACTTGGTGAATTCATCTCCCTACATGAATTATTCTCATGAATTATGGGTAAGAATATTACTTAGAGCTTGAATTTGACCTTAGTTTAGCTTAATCTCTTCAATCTCCCCTTAAGCCTCTTGAATTCTCTTCTCTCTCTCTACAAATGTGAGTTCTCTCTCTATCTCTAAATTTTCAGCACAAGGAGTCGAAGAAAATGAACTCGTAAGCTCAATTAAAATATATATAGGTTGATTAAGGTCTCACTAATCACATGTGATTAAGACTAATTAATTTAGCTTAAATCTAATCAAATATACTTATTTTATTCTAATTATTTTGATCCGAATCGAATTTTAATCAAAATTACCATATGATTCTAAAAATTCCAACTAGCTTATTGAATTAACCAATTTTGGTTTCTGAATTCGTTTGGGCCTTCCATTTCAATTTCGAATTATAAGTTGGCAATTAAACAAATAATTTGTAAACAAACAGATAAGTATCAATAAAAACATAATCATGCAAATTATGCCCAGTAAAATAATATGTAAAAATGATACGAAAGTTGGGGTCGTTACACTGCACAGTTCAAATGGGGAAAAAAAAAGAAAAAAAAAAAGAAAAAAGAAAGGAAAAGAAAAGAAAAGAAGTCAAATGGGGTAATGCAAGTAAGGAAGGTGCTTATATTTTTTTTTTCCTGGCATAAATACTAAGGGTAAATAGTGATTCAAAATTTTAAGGGCAAGCTTCCTCATCAATTGGACTGAAGAAAATCATGTATTATTTTCATTGGCTTTCATTTTAACACAACCGTTATTTATTATTATTATTATTATTATTGTGTGTGATCAGCAACAAGGAAATATTATTATTAAGGAAAATAAAAAAAAGGAGTACAATTGAGTGGTGTACAAGAGGTCTGTCCAAAAAAAAAAGGGGGTAATTGTGAAGAAAAAGCATTTCACTGAGCTCAACAAGTCAAAAGTGTGTCAAGACCTGAAAAATATGAACACTTCTAAGAAGGTCACATATTCATGTCATGTCCATGTCATACATCGACACTTGTTGGACACTTTTCAACATGTGTTCAACACTTCTCGAAACATGTCATATTTTTAAAAAGTTTTTAAGATTCTGACACTCTTTGGACACTTGTGTGCATTGGTTAAATACATGTGTCCACTGATTAGACACACATGAAACTAATTATAAGTTTGAACTAAATAATTTAGGATATAACAATAAAAGAAAAAAACAATGTAAATTTATAAAATAAATGTAATATTACATTTTTTTTAATTATCTTTGAAAGATAGATTTATATATATGATACAGAATAAATATATAAAATTATATATTTCGTACGTGTCCCCCACGTGTCATGTCCTACATTTTTTGAAAATTGACGTGTTGGTGTATCCGTGTCGTGTCACATGTCTGTGCTTATTAGGTCAAGACAATAAATGTAATCACTTCAAATTGGGTGAGAACTAATGAAAGGAAAGTGAAACTCCAAGTTAATAGAGAAAAAAGCAGGTAAAAATCAAATTAAATGAATCATAGCAGAATTGACAATTCACAGAACAAGATGAGTGAAGTCAAATTTAAGGCACAATTTGCAACTTCTCAACTGAGTGAAAAAGAAATGAAAGACAGAAATAAAGTCCAAGAGAGTGAAGGCAAATCAAACTTAAATATAAGGCACCAATTGAGGACAAATTACCTTACAATTAAACTTTAAAGACAGCTAATAATGTTTCTATGCTTTTGCATTTTTTGACAAGTTAGAATGTAAAATAAAGAATTTTAAGGTTAGGAAGAAGAAGAGATAAGAGAAAAGGAAGAACTTTTATATATATTGTAAATTGAATGCTCAACTTTACATCAACAAAATATATATACAAAACCTACATTGTAATATGATCATCGTACCCTCAACTTAAGTAACTATTAATAGAGAAACAAGAAACCAGAAAATAATTATTCTAACACTTTCCTTCAAACTGGAGCATAGAGATAAAAAAATGCCCAGCTTGATAGATAAACGATGAAACGAAGACTAAGCCAAAGGTTTAGTGAGAATGTCACCTAATTGATCTTCAAAACGAACATAAGGAGTCACAAGTTGCTTGCGCAGTAAGAGATGATGAATAAAATGGCAATCAACCTCTATATGTTTGGTTCATTCATGAAACACGGGATTATTAGCAATGAAGATAACAGCTTGATTATCACAAGACATGCTCATAGGAGTGGGAACAGAAAAGCCAAAATCCCTGAGAAGAGACTGAACCCAGAGCATCGTAGAAGCAGTATGAGCCAAGGTATGGTATTTCGCCTTGGCACTAGAACGAGAAACAACATGGTGTTTCTTGCCATGCCAGGTGACAAGATTACCACCAACAAAGGTATAATAGCCTAAGGTAGAACGTTGGTCAGTCTTATTACCAGCGCAACAACATCACGAAAGCTAGTGATAGACAACGAGGAAGATGGGCGATAGAGCAAACCCCGACCGGGGGCACTCTTCAAGTACTACAAGATACAACACACAGTAGCAAAATGAGATTGGCGAGGAGCATACATAAACTGACTGACCACACTCACAACATATGTAATATCTGGAGAAATGACAGTGAGATAGATTAATTTCCCAACCAACCGACGATAATGACCAATATTAGGAAACAAGTCCTCGGTTTCATGATCATGTTTGACACTAGAATCCATGGGAGTATCACTAGGGCGAGCGCCTAAGAGACCAGCCTCAGTAAGAAGATCAAGAACATACTCTGTTGGGAGAGAAACAATCCCCGAGAAGAGCGAGCAACTTCAATCCCAAGAAAATAGCGAAGATGACCCAAGTCTTTGGTGCGAAATTGCTGGCCCAAATATCGTTTCAAATCCGTAATACCAATGGAGTCACTCCCAAAAATGATTATGTCATCGACATAGACAACAAGAACAATACTCCAAGTAGATGAGTGTCGAACAAAGGTAGAGTGATCAAAAGTGGAATGGCGAAAATCATAGGCAAGCACAATAGCACTGAAATGATCAAACCAGGCACGAGGGGACTGCTTGAGACCATAGAAGGCCTTCCGTAATCGACAAACAAAATGCTCATGACCAGGAACAACATAGCCAGGGGCTGATCCATATAAACCTCCTCTTAGAGCTCGCCATGAAGAAAGGCATTCTTGATATCAAGTTGATACAAAGGCCAAGACTGACTAACTGCAACATAGAGAAGGATCCGAACATAATTAAGACATGCCACAAGAGAGAAAGTCTCCAAGTAATCAACACCATAGGTTTGTGTGTAACCTTCAGTTACCAAGCGAGCCTTAAGCCGCTCGACAGTTCCATCAGGAAGATACTTAACAGTATAAATCCAATGACAACTTATACTAGATATGCCGAAAAGTAGAGGGGTACGTTCTCATGTTCGATTTTGATGAAGGACATGCATTTTCTCATCCATTTCATGCTTCCAACCAAAGATGGACGTAGACTGTTGATAGGAGTGGGGAATGGGAATACTAGACAAGCTATAAGAAAATGAGTGAAGACCAGGAGACAGGCGATCATAAGAAACAAAATTAGCAATAAGATGTTGAGTGCAAATACGTTTACCTTTGTGGAGGGCAATAGGAAGATCATCAGAAGGCACATCAGCAAATGGAACATGGGAGTTAGGAACCTCAGACGAAAGAGATGAACTGGTCGGGCCATAACATATAATGCAATCAGCTTGAGACTGCTGATAAACATACAAAGGAGGGGTAACAGGAATATTGGAGGGAGAGGATATAAAAGTAGAGGGGGAAGGAACACAAGATGAAATTGTAGGGGTGACAAAAGCTGGCTCCCCTTCACGACAAGAGAGAAGATCAATAGATAACTGTTACCCAGAGGAGGAGAAAAAAGGAGTGGACTCATAAAAAGTAACACCAGCATGACAAAGTATCGACGTGACTCGGGATGATAACATCGATGCCCTTTTTGAGTACGAGAGTAGTCTAAGAACACACACTTGCAAGCACGAAGAGATAACTCATCTAAGCCAGGTTCAAGAACATGGACAAAGGCCACACAACCAAAAACATGAGATGACAAGAAAAAAGGAGACGATGTGGGATATAACTGAGGATAGGGAGACGTGTGTACAACACTAGAAGGCATGCAGTTAATAAGAAAACAAGCGGTGAGAACAACATCAGCCCAAAATTGTTTGGGAACATGAATATTAAACATCAGTGTGCGAGCAACATCTAACAAATGACGATGTTTACGCTCCGTAACACTATTTTGAGGAGATGAAAGAGAACAACTAGTCTGATGAATAATACCATAAGCATTGTAAAAGGTAGTCATAATAGACTGCACATATTCTAAGGCATTATCAGATCCAAATATCTTAATTCATTCCCAAATTGAGTAAAGATTTCATTATAAAACTTGGAGATAATAGAAGGCAAATTAGATCTCTGTAAGCAATCAAGTCCTTTGAGAGTAATCATCCACAAAAATAACCAAAAAAAAAAAAGTAGGTGTTCCGGAAAGACCCCAGATGTTTGTATGGACAAGAGCAAAAGACTCAGACACACGACTACTCCTACTAGGCAAAGAACTACGGTGATGCTTCCTAAATTGATAGGCTTCACACTTAATCTAAGAAACATGACTCAAACCCCGAATAGCTAACTTGAGCTTGGCCAAAGAGGGATGACCTAAGCGGAAATGCCACTGAAGAGGAGATGCAGTAGTGCTCAACACAGTAAATGGAGGATGGAGAGGAATTTTAGTGTCCAAAAAGTACAAGCCATCCTTCTCATGCCCCAAGCCAATCATCCTCTTGGTTTGGAGGTCCTGCAAAACACATAAAGTGTGAGAAAAGGTTACAGAACAGTGGAGAGCTTAAAGAAAATTAAATGGAAACTTAAGAACATAGAGACTAGAAGGTAAGGAAAGGGATGTAGTAGGGTGAAAAGGACCTTGACCACTAACAGGTCGAGAAGATCCAACAGCAAGTATAATAGTATGATCAACAGGCCTCAAATGATCAAAAAGAGAGGAATTACCAGAGATATGGGAACTAGCACCAGAGTTTAGGAGACAAGGCTGAGTAAACTTAGCCACACATGCAATATTACCTGAACTAGCTAGAGTAGCAGTAGAGGATAAAGGTATACTAGGTCAGAAAGACTGAAGTAAGCTCACTAATCTGAGTAGTGAATGTCTCATGAGAATCAACCGGAGAAGCAATAAAACCAGTGGAAAACAAGGACTGTGAGAATGGAGCATCTATAACCTGATGCACATGGTCAAGTTCGCTATACTTCTGCCAACGCCAAGGTTCAATATGACCTTGGGAACCACAATGAGTACACTTGTAATCACCATGTGTGTGAAAGCTAGGTTCACTATTACCCTCACCACGGGAACCACCACCACGAGATTCACCACCACGGTAACTACCTCCACGAGAACCTCGTGAACCGTAAAAAAGCCTTGAGGGCCAAATGGGCTATGAAAACCCCCTCGAGTAGGCCCACAATCTCTAGTACTACAAACCATTGCAGAAGATAACAAAGTAGAGGACCCAATGGTAGTTTATGTTTGACCCAAGGAAGAATGTAATAGTCGAGAATAGGCATTAGCAGTAGAAGAGAGAGTCTTACTGGCAAGAATTTGATCCTTGAACCCCCGCAATTTAGGATCTAAGCAGGAGAGTAAAGAAGCCATCATAAACTCCTTCCAATGTTGCTTCTGTTTGTTCACAGCAATAGTGAAGGGTCGATGTTGCAATAACTGATCTTACAAGGTCTTGAGACTACTATAATACTCGGGAAGGGACCTGCCAGATTGGAGTATAGCAAAGATCTACTCATATAACTCATAGACTCGAGAGACATTACTATTATTCAAAAAAGATTTAGCAAGGGAGTCCCATATTTCCTTAGAGTTATCACAAAATTCCACAGTAGTGGCAACATGTGGCTCCAAATTGTGCCAAATCTAACCCATAACACTAGAATCCTCACCACACCAATCATCATAAGCTTTATCATCAGTGGTAGGAGGGAGTTCGTTAAGGAAGCGGGATTTCTTCTTGCCACATAAGAAAATTTTGATGGCATGAGCCCAAGGCAAATAATTGGCACCATTCAATTTCTTGGTAGTGATAGATTTAGGCATGTCATCATCCTTACCCATAGTCATAGCCTTAGCTTCAATCTTAGCCATGCCGATTAATCACAATGAAAATACTCAATACAAGAGCATAAAGTAGCAAAATACTTGTAAATAGTCAATACCTACAATAACCATCACTAACAACAATCAATATAGACAACCGAACTAGTTCAAACACCAGAATCCCTGCCACAATAGGCATGAGGGAGGAGAACACATGTCTGCCAACCAAATTTGAACCCAAATTAGACCAACACAACAAGCCACCAACATAAATCAACAACTGGAGAGTAACTACCCTTTGTTAGTAGGATTTCAGCCCTTGTGTTTGAAATTCCAATATATAGACATAGAAAAACAGTGATGCCGAACTAGATAGAGGCCAAAATTGAACAAAACACCAACCCGACTGTCACGACCCGAACCCGCCCCTATGAGTTAAGGACATAACCGGCCAGTAATCCTGAGATTACCTACGGCCTCAAACCAAACCAAACATAACTCATTAGAGTAAAGGGGCCAAATGGAACCAAAATTTAAAACTTTGTCCATAGAGTCGTGCTTACATGGCACATCATAACAAACCATACATATATGTGTTAACAACTCACACCAAAATATGTACTAACATAAAGCTCTATACATACAAGATCTATCAAGTCTAGGTCAGCCAAACAAAACTATATATATACAACACAAACCAAAGTCCTCGCCAACATGACAAAATAAAACAAGATGGCAAAAGGGCGAAGACGAGTCTCGTGCATGAGACGTAAGGGCTGACTCTTCAAAAACCTTGGTTGTTCCACACAGACTTCACTGAGGCTGGGTTGGGACCTCTCTTGGCTCACCTACAAACACATGAATGAGCGTAAGCGAAAGCCCAATGAATAATATCAAATAATTTAGATACATTAGAACAACATACATCAAACGGCCTCGGGCCCAATCCATATTTTTATCTAGTATATGTACATATAGGTATAAGTCGAGTAACTACAGTTCCAGACACATCATACGGCCTCAGGCCCAACTCATTCGTGTCGAACTGGCCTTTGGCCCATCCATACTTTCAATCATGTCGAACTGGCCTTTGGCCCATTCCTACTATCATTCATGTCAAACTGACCTTTGGCCCATTCATACTTTCATGTCAAACTGGCCTTTGGCCCATTCATACTTTCAAATTAACGAACTTATGAAACTTACATGGAAGTAAGCAATTGGACAAACAACATATTTCATATATCTTTATTGAGATATTACTTACAGTGATCGGTTGGTTGATTTTCCCTGGAGCTTGACCCTACACATCACATAACACATATGGGTCACAAATGATTTAATCCGTTCCTTAATTCACATATTCCTCTTTAGGCTTCCTTCTTACTCTTTTAATTCATTCACAATGCTCAATGCATGCCTAAGAGTGCTTAGAAGTGAAAGAGAACGGAAAACGAAACACAGAATGTATTTTCAAAATTTCAGAAACAGGGGTCCCCGCTCGAGCGTGGACTTCCCCGCTTGAGCGGACCCATGGGGTCTGCAAAAGTGCTGGTTACATCAAATTTACGCTCGATCGCACACTTGGACGCTCAAGCGCGAACTCAGTCTACATAGCTCCCCGTTCGAGCGTGAACTTCCTCGCTCGAGCGGGCGTCATGTCTGCAGAAAATACTGGGAGCTCGTATTTCCCGCTCGAGCGGTGGTTCTCCCGCTCGAGCGGACATCATAAATTCTGGGTTTTCCAAAATGGTTCTTGAACTCGAATTCAACATTCAAACCAACATTTCTTGCCTATGATGGCTCAAACTTCACATAAACATGTACTAACATGGTAGAAGCACCAAATTACAACACAATGAAGCTCAATTTCACAAATTAGTCACATGCATGTCCCAATTCACACCAAACTTATTTTCAACATAACAATTTCATGCATTCAAAGCTCATTCTCTTAGGAATTGCACATGCATGTGAGGTATAACCTTCATTACCAACTCAAATGGTGCAAATGGTATTACCAACTCAAATGGTGCAAATGGCGATCACAAGCATGAACTCTAACCAAAATCCTACATGGATCATACCTTTCATGCTCAACTATACAAATTCATGGCAATTATACATATGTATACATTCCATGACTTCAAATTCATCAATTACAACACAATGCTTGTTCTTGATCACCCTTCAACTTTGAATTCACAAAATTACAATATTAAACTCATGAATTCATAGCTAATTGCTTACCTAGAAGCCCAATCTTCCCAATGTATGGTCAAATCTTGAGTTGGTCTTCAAATTACTCAAGCTTCAAAATCAAAACCCCAATTGTTTCCCTCTCTCTCTCTCTCTCTCTCTCTCTAGCCGGCCCTCTCTCTCTTTTCTTGGAGTTGATTTCAGCCAAATGAACAAAAAGAGAGGGGTTGGGTGTATAATGCTCCACTGACATGAGTTTTCCCTTAATTACATTTACAATATTGCATAATTGAGCACTATAACATTAATTTAATCTAATTAATCTGATCCGAATCAATTTTCAATTAAATTTCACAGTAGGCTCTAAAAATTATGCTAATCTCAATGGCGCAATCAATTTCGGTTTCTGTGGCCGATAGGGCCTTCAATTTAAATTCCAAAGTAGATAATCAAACAGATATTTCTACGGTGAACAGGTAGAAATTCAAAACCACATATTTTCACATAATGGCATACAAAATCATATCAAACACATAATCACATTTATAATAAGGACCAATTAGCATAATAAGGAACAGGGTTATCACACTAACAATAGCAAAACCACAAAATAAGAGCAAATATTACCAGATATAGGTATTTCAGCTCCTAGAGGCTATTGTAGCAAAAGAAACAGCAAAAACCAGTCCCAAAACAAAATTCATAGTGAGGCATCAAAACACACAAAAAATATTCAAAAATAGAAAACTTACATCAAGGATCATTGAAAAATTTCACAAAAATCACCATAACTATTAGAATGAAATTTCGAGCCTAGTGATGGAGGTTTCGTCCTTATAGTGTTGACGTCATCGTACGACTGATGACATCAGCACATCTCGGTCACCTTAGATCAATCTTCAAAATCTGTAGAACACTTTCTGATGAAGAATAGCTGGCTTCGATACCAAGTTAAAATCTAAAATGAACAAAATATATATACAATATATATATATATACAAACCCTACACTGTAATATGATCATTGTACCCTCAACTTAAGTAAGAGGAACAAGAAACCAAAAAATAACTATTCTAACATGACACATCATCATTGTAAAGATCAATTTTAGATGGTCAACCTACCTGCCTTCACTATCTGATCAATGAAGATCTAGAGAGAGAAATGCATTTCACCCATACAGAAACCAATTTCTAAAAGTTTTATTTTTCAACTAGAAGACAAATATTTATTGCAGTGAGGCAGAAAGGCAAAACATAGTGTTTCATTATTATAAATCAAATGCACAACAGACAAATTAAAGAGCACATTGAGAGCAACAAATAAAAGTCGCATTATAACCATATTATATGTTAATGTGCATGATTAGTGGAAAACTATTAATGAATAGAAATATCCACCCCTCCAAAACATAACAACAAATCTGGAAAATATCCATCTTCGGAAAATACAATGCTAAAACCTCACTTCCTATGGTCAGGAATAAAAAAATCCCTAGGGAAAAATGCTTGTCTTCCACTTATAGAACAGTAATTACATTGGCAAGAACCTCTAGAAAAGAATTCTCTTGAATTCCACTGGGAAGCATCCACAGTTCCACACAACCTTTTCTCCCTAGGGTATTACACACTTCCATATTTCCACTCATCAGCCAATAATATCATGCTTTATATATAAACCTTAAAATTTTTCTTTTTGAAAGTTTTAACACATTGAAACTACTTCAGAAACACTTGCTTCAACTTGCAGAGACCTACAAAGCAATGCAAAAGTCCTAGCACATTCAAATTCATTTCAACACCCACCTCTCTCCCCCAACCACAAACACCTTAGAGTTTCCGGAGAGAGGGAGTGGACAAGATGGCCACTGCAGCAGCTAAGATGCTATGGTGCGTCTTTGAAGGAAGCATATTGATGCATGACATGGAGATTAAGCGCAGGCCTTACCATCGCAACTGCACCTGTGCAATGCACAAGTCGAAAGGTGCATGCTCCTCCACCAACACTTGTTTCCAGCACAGGAAAATTTTATTCCCTACGAAACAGCCATGGAATGAATGTACCTTTTCCATATCCTTTGCAAGTGACTCGTCAGTTAGGAATGGAGAAGATATTAATAATGAGGCTTTGTCACAAAGATGATAGCTATTTGAGTTGAATTAGAAGGAAAATGTCATAAATAGAGAAGCTATAGATGATTTGGTGGTTGGTCAATATTAGGTCTGCTGATGCTCCTTCCAATAATGAAATTGTCCAGAGGAGTGAGTGCACTGATTTCTGCTAGTTTCATTTGTGTACGTTCTTCTGAGTTTTATTAGTGCATAATGCTGCAAATGCATGCTCTATGGCAAATTATGTTGGCTATTGGAATTATACGGCTCATATTCCTGAGTTTACAGTTCACTTTGTTTGCAATGTTGCCAATTTTCTGAAAACACCTTAAATAAGTAGTCAATGGATAAATAAGCATAAAAATTCTGTTTACAATTATAACTCCTTAATTCAAAACAATATAATCACATTTTATTTATATAAAATAGAAATATACATACACGCAAATAGTCATGCATAAATATGTGGATGAATTTTTTTTGTCAGCTTTTTCAGCAAAATAACTGATGAAAAACATAAAACCAATCATATATCATTTAACTCTCTTTCCTTCTTTACAAATATCAGTCACACTCTCTATATATACAAGATGAAGATAACTAACTAAACCAACTCTAACTAACTAACAAACTATCTAACTAATTGAAGGAGATATTCATCTATAACAGCAGCACAAGAATGATACAATGAGACCTCAGTTTAGCTCCTTGAACTCTTTGAGCTGTCTTGATCTGTTGAACTTAAACCTTGAACTAGAACTGATCTGTCAACATTCCCCCTCAAGCAAAGGGAAGGAGAAACCTCCATAAGCTTGTCCTTAAGATAGGAAAATCGAGAAACAAACAAGGGCTTGGTGAATATATCAATAAGCTGATCAATAGTAGGAACATAATGCAAAACAAGATGTTTGGCCAGAACTTGATCACACACGAAATGACAATCGACCTCTATGTGTTTGGATCTTGAATGGAAAACATGATTATATGCCAGTGCAATGGCAGAGACATTATCACACCAGAGTAGTGGCATAGCAGGAGAAGTAATACAAAAATCATGGAAAAGCATGCCAAGCTAAGCAAGTTCTGTAGCAGTATGGGCCAAAGATCTGTACTCAGCTTTAGTAGATGACCTCGAAACAGTAGCTTGCTTTTTTGCAGACCATGAGATGAGATTAGTCCCTAGAAATACATAGTAACCAGAGGTAGACTTTCTATCAAGAACATCCCCAGCCCAGTTGGAATCTAAATAAGCATAAAGATCAAAAGAAATGGGAGTATATGTGAGACCATGATAAAGGGCTCCCTTAACAAATCGAAGAACCCTTTTTACTGCAGAAAAATTAACATTAGTAGGATCCTGCATATGTTGACACAATTGATTAACTGCAAAGGACAGGTCAGGTTTGGTAATTGTCAAGTATTGCAAAGCTCTAACCACGCTTCGATACAATGTGGGATTGGCAAAAGAATGATCAGAATTAGGAGTCACAGCAGGCTTGACTCCAATGGGAGAAGAGCAAGGTTTACAATCCAGCATCCCAGCTTTATGAAGAATGTCTTGAGCATATTTCGGTTGAGATAAAACAAAACCAGAAGCTGTAGATTCAACAGAGATACCCAGAAAATAGGATATGGGGCCAAGTTCTTTCATAGAAAACACTTGATGCATTTGAGTGACAAGAGTTTGAATATGCTTAGTATCACTGACAGTGATTAAGATGTCATCTACATACACTAGAAGTGCAGTAAAAGTAGAGGTTGTCTTTTGAATAAACAGAGAAGAATCACACTTACTGTTGACAAATCCTTGAGAAATGAGGAAAGAAGAAAAGGTTGAGTACCATGCTCTTGGAGCTTACTTAAGTCCATACAAAGCTTTGTGAAGCTTACAAACAGAACTGGAGGAGGTTTCAAATCCTGGAGGTTGCAACATATAAATTTTCTCTTCAAGCACACCATGAAGAAAGGCATTTGAGATGTCTAACCGTTTGATAGGCCACTTATGATGTAAAGCAATGCATAAGAGAATACGAAGAGTAGGAAGCTTGGCAACTGGGCTAAATGTTTCTTGGTAGTCAATGCCCTCTTGTTGAAGATATCTCTTAGCAACCAACCTTGCCTTATGTCTTGGAATAGTACCATCAGAGTTCCTCTTGATTCTAAATACCCATTTACAACTTATAGCAGTTTTGCCAGATGGAAGAGGAACAAGAGACCAAGTATGTTGCTTCTGCAAGGCCTGAAATTCATCTAACATGGCTTGTTTCCATATAGGAATAAGGAGAGATTCTTTGTGAGAAGAAGGTTCAAAATTAGAACCAGAAGTAGAAGAGGATTTGACAGAGGAAAGTGTAGCAGCTTTAGATCTGGTAACCATAGGATGAAGGTTTAAAGAAGGGACTGGAGAATGAGAAGGAGTAGAAGAAAACAAAGGCAATTGAACAGAGAGATATTGAATTGGAATAGAAGGTTAAAGAGTAGAAGAAACCAAAGGCGAATAGACTGATTTGGATGTCAAAGAGACTGACTGAGCTGGAGAGGAAATAGCAGATGGTGAAGGAGAAAAATTAGCAGCTAAAGGAGAAGAATTAGGAACTGGAGAAGACCAGAAGAAAGACTGAATCTAAGGTAAAGAAGAAATAGAAGAAATAGAAGGAGAAATAGGTGTGGCCATAGAAAAGGGAAACATATGTTCATTAAACACAACATGTCTAGATAAGTAAACCTTACCTAAAATGGGATCAAGACATCTATAACCCTTAGCAAAAGAATGATAGCCTAAAAACACACATGCAATAGATTTAGGCTGCAACTTAGTAGAGGTATAGGGTTTTAACCAAGGAAAACACTGACAACCAAAAGTTCTTAGAAAAGAAAAGTCTGGAAGATGATGAAACAAAACTTCAAAGGGAGATTTGTGACCCAACTTGGAAGAAGGCAATATGTTAATCAGGTAAATAGCACAAGCAAGAGCATCAAACCGAAAATGAAAAGGAACAGAGGAATGATGTAATAAGGCTATAGCAACTTCAGTGAGATGTCTATGTTTTCTCTTAGCCACACCATTTTGTGGTGGTGTATATGGACAAGAATGTTGATACACAATGCCCTAAGCTATGATAAAAGCTTTCATTTTATTATTGTAGTATTCAGTGCCACCATCAGTTCTAAGAATCTTGAGTGAAGTAGAGATTTGTTTTTCAGCATACGCTTTAAACTCAAGAAACTTATCATACACTTCACTTTTATAAGCTAAAGGATACAGCCATGTAAATTTGCTAAAGTCATCCACAAAAAGAACATAATATTTGAAGCCTGATGTAGAATCAAAGAGACTCCAAACATCACTATGTATCAATGAGAGAGGTTTATTAATAGAAGAATTAGACAATTGAAAAGGTAAACGATGACTTTTAGCAACACATCAGTCAATACAACCAAGTGAAGTAACAGACTTATTGGCAGTAAGCTGCAAATGAGAAACAAGATGCTGAAATTTCAAACTATTAGGATGACCTAGTCTATTATGCCATACAATACTAGAAGTAGGAAATGAATTATTGACAACATAATCTGGTATATTAGTAGCAGCAGATGTGAGTAGTGCTGTGTTTGGAGTAGCAAAGGCAGCAGAAGAAGATGTGTGAGTGACTGATGGAAGAAAATGGTATAATCCATTGAGATTAGATCCTTGATGAAGAATTCTCTTCGTAACTTTGTCCTGAATCACAAACTTGGCTTCATCAAAACTAATAATACAATTATTATCCTTAGCCAACTTTTGAACAGAAACAAGATTAAAAGACATAAAATTAGCTTGAAGAACATTATTAAGTTGGAAACAATAATAAGGTGTGCTCTAGGTTGTTGAGGAGAAGAGAATTGAGAGGATGGAGAATGAGTAGAAGCAAGTGAAGAAGACTGATATTGAGGATCCATGCGATGCCAACATTCAAGTGCAAAATGACTCAGTCCTCCACAAATTTGACAACCTGAAGTAGAATAAACCTGATTAAAATTTTGTCCGTTGCCTCTGTTGTTGCTGTAATAGCGACCATTGCCTCTATATGATCCTGAATTGCGACCTCCTCTGCCTCTATAGGAAGATTTGCCTCTTGAATTAGTGAAAGTAACTGCTCTTGAAGCAGAATTAATAGATCTAGATGCTTTAATAGAAGAGAATGCAACAGTTGGTTCTGCAACCATCTTGTGTTTAGATTCCAAATGAATCGTCTCATAACACAGCAAATATGATAGATCATCCATAGTTATAGTGTTAGATCGAGCACGAATGGCTGTGGTGAAAGCATCATATTCAAATGGCAAACCATTCAAGGTGATTAACACCAAATCTTCATCTTCAACAATTACTAAAGCAAGGGCTAACTGACTAACTAAGGCCTTGATCTTTGAGAGATACTCCTCTATTGTATCTGATTTCTTAGAAACAAGATTCAACTTGTTCTTCAATTGATGGATATGAGACCGAGACAGAGATGTAAACCGTTTGTTTAGAGAAGGCCAGATCTCAGAGCAATGCTTGTACTGAATCACAGTTGAGTAGATTGGTGGTGCAAGTGTAGCAGTGATACAGCTCAATAGATGAGCATCAATCATACACTATTGAAGATGATCTGGATTAGGCACCTTCGTCCCTGTTGAATCTGTAATTGTAGGAGAAGGACATGGTGTTGAACCATCAACAAAACCTAGAAGATTAGTAGCCTTGAGAATGTTGGACAATTGATTTTTCCAAATGATAAGGTTTGATTCATCAAGCTTTACATTGACAAATGATGAAAGATTGGATATCAATAGAGTTAAGTTTGAAGGAAGTGAAGAAGATAAAACATATGAAGATAGTGAAGACGAAGTTGCCATGGATTAGAAGCTCGTGAGAGCATCAATGCTCTAATACCGTGATGAAAAACATAAAACCAATCATATATCATTCAACTCTCTTTCCTTCTTTACAAATATCAATCGCATTCTCTATATATACAAGATGAAGATAACTAACTAAACCAACTCTAACTAACTAACAAACTATCTAACTAACTGAAGGAGATATTCATCTATAACAGCAGCACAGGAATGATACAATGAGACCTTAGCTTAGCTCCTTGAACTCTTTGAGCTGTCTTGATCTGTTGAACTTGAACCTTGAACTGGAACTGATTTGTCAACAACAACCTTGTCTTAAACCGTATTAAATTCTCTCTCTCTCTCTCTCTCTCTCTCTCTCTCTCTCTCTCTCTCTCTCTCTCTCTCTCTTGCAACCACATTGGTTAGGTTATAGAAAATTCCCAGTAGAAGAGAAAAGGCTTAGGGATTAAAAGCTAGATTATTTGTTTGGCATATCATTTCAAGTACACCAGTGGTCCTATAGATATATACAATGACAAATAAATGAAAAAGTTAATCAGAAGTTATATACAAAAACAAATAAAGAAATAAGTTAATCAAAAGTTAGGCATTGTCATTTCCCAAGTTAAGCCTAGGACTGCTTATCTACTTCCTCTTGTTCTATATATCCTTCACCATTATCTTCTGAACACCATAACGGATCAGTAAGGGACTTAGAGCATCTCCAATGTGCTCATTAACAGCCCATTAGAGTCAGAAACTTGAACCTATGTTATTTAGAATGTGGATTGTTCCGGTACATGGAATGGGAACGAAAACATGATACGCCACATGTTTTTTAATGTGATACGATAGGAGTAGACTTATATATATTACACTTAAGAATTTAAGATACTTCTAGAGTAATTTTTTTTTTAATATTAGGTGTCCACTAAATATATATATATATATATTAATGTAGCAAATCGTTTTTATGGAAATTATGACCCATTTTTTCTGTCACGCCCCAATTTTTAATTACTCGCAAACATTACCAAAGCTTGTAATTTAGGTCCATTTTTTTTTTTATTTTATATATATACAAATATCTATTACACTTGAGTAATAAGAATACAATGATACATGTTCTCTCTCTCTCAATGAATATTACAATGACAACAATGCATGCCAATCTCCTACTGTGCTACAAATAAATAAATACAAATACAAAATCCATTTCCTTTACATCTATTATGAACTTATACAAAGGAACTCAAGAACTCCATAAATCTTCAATCAAATAATCCAAACTTTCTTCCTGTAAAAAGATAAAACAACAACAGGGTGAGCACTAATACCCAGTAGGAATCTCATAGTTCTCAATCAATAACTAACACACAGATAGAAATGATCATGCATGCAAGGTGATACCATATAGTAGGGTGACATTTTATAATTTCAAAATATCGTAAGCACAGTATCTTTTTCTCAAAAGAGTATTTAAAACACTTTTAAAAAAAACCTTCTGCCATTAAAATCATCCATTAACTTTAGAAAATCCATAGATTTTTGTGGAACAAATATATTTAAGAAACAACATCATCTAAAAGTTATTAACTAATTTCCAAAATATTTCTCATTTAATTTCCATTTTTAATGTTCCTCTTTTTTTCTTTTTCATTTTTCTTTTCTTCTCATTTTATTTGATTAGAACTCCATTACTTCTAGTTCAAGTCCCCTTCTTAATTTAATAACAATTCTCCTATACTCAATTCACTTCATTATTTACCCTCTTAAATTTCGTCTCAAGATAACATAAGATTAAGAAACCCTTTTCAATTCAACCTCTCCTTTATTTACAGAATAACACTCATAATTTACTTTTATTGCCATAACTAATTCATTAAGTTCACCATCACCAATCCATAATCCCCTTACCCATTTTTGAGTTCCATTCTTTACAAATAATGTCTATGTACGTTTCCTCTTTATACCAAATTATATGTCAATTTGCAATTTCACGGATTCATCACAAGTCACAAATAACATCGTCAACTCAACACATTTGTCAATACATATCTCAACACAATCCACCTTTTTCCGACTTACTACGGCGGGATAGTGGGCACCCAATTCATAACACTTTCCACCTTTCACCGGCTACTATACGGCGGGAAGTGAACTCCCAAAAACTATTTTCTCAAAAGCTACTTTCTTTCAAAAACCATGTTCCTCCAACCATTTTTCAACTTTTTAAAACCATCCCCCACATTTGCCGGCTACTATATGGCGGGATGTGGGCACCCAAAACATTTTCAAAAACCATCCATTTTTCCACTTTTGCCGGTTACCATATGGCAGGACTGTGTAGACACCCACAAATCATTTTTCCACTTTCGCCGGCTACTATACGGTGGGACTGTGTGAACACCCAAAAATATTTTTCCACATTCGTCCAGCGATAAGCCTAGATAGGGCAATTGGGCACCTTTAATCCAAAACCACCCCCACATTTGCCGGCTACTATACGGCGGGACGCGGGCCCCCAAAAACCTTTTTCTTCAATTTTCAAAACCATCCCCCATATTTATCAATTATTATACGGATAGTCATGGGCACCGAAAAACCATTTTTCAACTCCCTGCGCAGGTACCAACACAACTCAACCCAAACTCAACGCAACCCAACACAACTCAATGCAAACTCAACGCACCCAACACAACTCAACTCAACACAATTCAACTTGATTCAAACACAACTCATCATAGTTCAGCACAATTCAATTCAACATTACTCAATACAACTTAATTCAACAACACTACTTAATTCAACAACACTATTTGGAATTCAACATAATTCAAGATAAATTCTTGAATCCCACTTCAACATTCCATAACCAAGTTTATGTCATCTATATCATTAACACATCTTTTCCCCCAAAGTCATTTCAAATTGTAGCATGATTTACAATGCCCATAATAAAGATTCAATCGCTAATTTTTAACAAAATTTTCAAACACTTCCAAAATTCAATTAAGCTTGTATAAATATAATTCAATACCTCAATTTCATGATTCTACTTTTAATTTGGGCAAAATCATTAATTATCATCATGAATCAACTTAGGATTTTTCAAGAAAATCAAGAATTTCAAGAAAAATTCAAACTTCTTAAACCTTTACTTTTTATTCCAATTTTCCCATTGATTATACACCTAAGGTTCATAATCCATAATCTAAACCCAACAATAGAACCCCAACACTTCAAACCCTAAATCTCCAATTTCCATGATATAACTCTATATGCTCAAAATGTACATTTTGCATTTACATAATCAAAATACCACAAATCTATCTATTAATGCAAGCATTGAAGAAGAACTAGGACCCCAACCTCAAGATTGGAAGCTAAGAGTGAAGACCCATCTTCAAACTTCAATGAAATCCCCAAAATAATCAGTCAAAGTCTTGATCCTTGCTTGTTCTTCAACCTTGATGTAAGATCCATGGTGGATTTGTTGGTAAGAATGGATGAAATCAAAATTTTGGGGGCTAGGTTTTCGGACATGGAGGAGGGGAGACGAAGAGATGATGAAAAAGTAAAGTTTTTGGGCCAAAATATCACTTTATAATGTCTGTTAGCGACCTGGTCGCTCGAACGAAGGAAGCTTGGCTTGAGCGTGGAAAAGAAGCTCACAGGTTTTCTAAAAAACGCACTCTTCGCTCGAGTGAAGAAAGTCTCGCTCGAGCGACCATACTTCCAGCACAGAAACTAAAAATTCGAATAGGTGTAACTTTCTCCTTCAGACTTCGTTTTAGATCGTTCTTATGTCCAAATTGAAGCCCCGGAAACAAGATTTCCAATGGTTCTATCCTCACATTCAAATTCAAAGTATGGATAGAGAAAAGGGCAAAAGAGTGAAGGTTGGTCAAAAACTCAAACTCAAACTTGGGGCTTTTTATCTAATCTTACCTAAATACCTTGTTAAGGCCTCAATCAAGGTTTCAAACATCACCCAAGGGTCCTCAATTATAATATTTAAAGTTCACTTGCCTACCCATCAATATCAAGTGTCCGACAACCATACAAGTTTTAAGGTGACAGACACCACTTTACATCAATCCAATGTGAATTAAAATCCGAGTCATTACATTTTCTATTTTCCTTGTCAAAACTTAACTCGCCTTAGATTTTAGTTTATATATTTGATTTTCTTTCTCCTAAGGTAACATTTAAAGAAATATATTTGAAAAAACTTTTGGGATTATTTCGGATAACTAAATTTACCGTTTTGAAACGAAAGTGTACCATATTTCCGAATGTCCGTACCAATACATAATTCGCTAAGGCATTAGCGTTTTCTGGTAACATAGACTTGAACAATTTACCAATTTGTTAGTCTTGTTGTCAAGTTACTCAAACTTTAGAGTTGTTGCTAATTGTGGCGACACAATCACTAACAATTTGAACACAGAGAGATAGAGAGAGAGGTAACGAGCCCACAATTTTTTTTCCGTTATATATACATGAAAGTTGACCACTCTCTTATATAACACGCTTTAACTACACCATTGAGCATCCATTGACTCTCAGTAGAATTTTGTAATAAGGCAATAAAATTGAATATGAAGAGATAATTGAGACAGGAAAAAGAAAAGGAAGAACACAAGGTTTAACATGGTTCGACCAATATTGGCCTACATCCACACACACAAAGCCCCAAGGGGCTACATCTTTCATTCACTCAACTTAATACTCTTGTTTACATGATACACTACATATATAAAGTGGGAGATGCAATCAAATCTATTCAGTTAAGGAACTGAAATAAATCAAAGATACAAAAAATTATAATAAGCATAAATCATGGGATCTCCATATATTCTAATATCTTCCATATCTTCTAATATCTTTGACAATATAATCTTATCTCCAACACTCCTCCCTCAAGCTGTAACACGGAACGGTTGAAGTGAAGCATGTCACACCCCAACTCTAAGCATGACTGGCCGTGGCCCACAGGGACTTAGCCCAAGGCACACCTAAGCCTAAACATAAACCCAAAATCACAAAAAATAAATGTGACAATAGCCTTGTAGACACCCCATTTTTGACTGTCCTCAAGACTTGGACGTCATCGTTTGAACACTCGATGATCATCCATGTTCGTGTTCGTTTTAAGTTCCTAGAGGTCTCGGCCGCGTGCCTTGCCTCAAGATCTCTCAACTTGTTTGTTTTGTGCTTGGTTATGGACCAAACACCTGTGTTTTTGCTTCTGAGGGAAGAGGGTGGCTTGTTGGCCATTTTCTCAACCCACCGGCCATGGCCTGAGGCCACTGGCCTTGTTTTATGGCTGTCGGCTAAGGGTGTTGGCCGATCGGCACTATGGTTGGTCGGCCGGCCATTGATTTGGTCGATCGGCCACTTTTTCTGGCCAAGCCCTTTTCTTTGCCTTTTTCAGGCATTGTGCATGCCAGCTGTGCCAACTAGTGAGCACAGACTCTGCCCTCCATACACGTGTATAGAGGGATTTCATCCTTGTTTAGCTTTTCTTGGAAGCTTGGCAAAGTTGATTTTCTATAAAAGGAGGGCCTCCCCTCCCTTTCCAGAGGTTGATCCATCTGATATAGAAGTTAGATATACCTCTCTCTCTATATCTCCCTCTCTCTAGATTTGTGTGTGTGTTTGAGTTCAAAAGTGTGTTTTGTTCTTACTATTGCACATAAGCACCTAGCATTACACTATTCTTGGTTGCTGAGGCACTAGAAGGTTGATTTCAAAGTTTTTGAGTTGGTTTTGATCCAAGAAGGGTGCTGGAGTTGGTGTTCTTGAAGTGTTCTTCAAGGGTGAATCAACTTGCTTTTGATACCCCATTTTGGCTTAAGCTTTTGCACATACTTGCATACTGTTTTAAGCTTAGTGTCCTACTAAAAAAAGTTATGTATTTTCATGCTTGAGATGTTTCATTAAGGTCACTTTTGTGTTGGGAGTTGTCTACCCCCTCTTAGGCCTCGTTTGACCTCTTTTTGTGCGTTCCTCTTTGGGCTTTGGAACCCTTTTGTTTTGGCCTTCTCACCACTGAAATCCAGAGGATTTTCAGTGGTGGAAAAGTGGTTTTGAGGTCTTGTATAGGGGAGGGACACCCCCCTCCCTTTGTGTCTCATTTACTTATGTTGTTGGCTTATAAGAGTAGCATGTTTGCTTAGCATGTCTTGGTTCTATTTCAGTACTTTTTAGTGGTTTTTAGGGCCTTCCTTAACTCCATTTCATGTTGGTTTGATGTCATCTTGCATGCTTCACATACTTGTAGAGTAATCTTGCATGTTTGCATAACATGCCTCTTGCATTTCGACCATCATGCTTGCATGTTCTAACTTAACTTTGAGATGTTTTTAGCCTTGTTTCACCATGCTTAAGCTCTGTTGGGGGTTGTCTTAGTCATGCTTGCCATGCTTTGTATAGCCACCATGCATTCTAGCTTGTTAGCTTTGGGTGTGTGAGTCATTAGCATGCTTTACTTGGGCCATTTCAGTGATTTGGTATCACTTGTCATAGTATTTCAGTTCGTGTTTCATGCTTGTATGCTTGCGTTTGTCATCCTTTCAATGCTTTGAAGAGTTGGTGTCTTATGCTCCATGTTTGGGTCATTGTGCATGTCTTCATGATTTAGTCTTTGGGATGCCATCTCATTGGGTTTTGGGGTTTGTTTTGGCATATTATGGCTCTGATTTTCCTTGATTGAGTCATGCCATGTTTGGTTGTAATGGGTGTAGTGCAATTCCCCCTTTTGGCCTTGTATGCGCCTTGTTTTGTGCTCACCTTTCTAGCATGATTGACCACATGCCATACATGTTCTAGCCTTGTTTTGGCCTGTCTTGGGACTGTTTTGGGTCGCCTTGGCCCTTTGGGGCTTGGTTGATATGGCCATGGTTCAAGTACCTTGGTTAGCTTTGAGCTTTAAGTCCATTAGCATGCTATGCTTATCCTATGTGCATGATTTGGCATCATTATTGACATGATTTCAGAGCTTATTGCATCGTCATATTCTCATGTTTATCCCATCTTGCTCATGTTTGAAGATTGTGCATTGTGGTCTAGCTTATGGACCAATGTATGTGTGTGCATGCCTCCCCTTTTGGTCCCTTGATTTGGGTGTTTTGGCCACTGTTTTGGTACGGCTGAGGTCCCTCCACCCTTAGTGTAAGTCCATGGATCATGCGTTTGTGTATTTGTTATATGCTTATCGCATTGCATGTTGTTGCATCCTTATGATTGGCATCATTGTTACATGCCTATCACTTTGCATATTTGTACACCTAGGTTGCACCTTGCATGTTTGTTAGTTTGCACCTTGTCACCTGTTAGTTTAGGTCGCGTTACATTTGGCATGTTTGCTACCTTAACTTCGTGTATATGTTCGAGTCACATTGTATTTGGCATGCTCATGTCGCATTACACTAGTTGCATGTTTTGCATTGTATTTGGAATACATGCATTGCATTTTGTTTGGTTTGGGGTGTCAAACCAAACATGAGGACCGAGGGACGTTCGTACTTGAAGTGACGAAATGTCCCTCAATCCTTAGTCGCCGACGCTCTTGACCCAAGCATGATAGAGTTCTAGGCATTCATATGTTTGTTGCATTCATTCCACATTAATTTGCACACTTGGCACCTTTGGCCATCATGCATTGAAATACGTGATTGGTGGCCCGAGGGTCGAGAGCCATACTTCCTTGAGTTCATAGCATGATAGGGAGAGTGGCAGTGCACACATTGTCTTGTAAATGCCTTGCCATGCACTGTCTGTCCTCTGCTGCAGCAAAAATAGTTTTCTGCAGGAATAGATGGCCGGTCGGCCATCCTCAGAGCCGGCCGGCTATGCATTGTTGGTCGATGGCCCCACTTTTGGTCGATGACCATCCTTCCATGGCCGGTGGTCCTATCTATTGGCTGGTGACCTCCCACAATGCTCAGGAAGTGGTTCAGAAGCAGCCTTGGGGCTTGTGAAGCTTTCAGAGGCATAAAATAGTGCAAACAGAGGCAACATGTGGCATGGCAACGGGTTTCCAAGCGAGGCGAATCGAGTATGCATCATCCAATCATTTCGAGGCGGAACTGCGGTGGCCTCTTTAGTTTCATACTTAGACTGTTTTTGTATTTAATTTGTTAATTAGTTAAGGGTTTTGTAATACTTAATTAGCTAGGGTAGTTGATTAATTATTCGGTTTGTATTATTCATTCGGTCCCTCCGTCGAGAGGGCGAATTGTGTAATAAGCGTACGTGTGTGTGATGCATGTCTTCCAACCCCCACTTCTTTCTCCCTTTTACTTAACCGCTTACGATGGTTAGTTCTAGGGCACGTTTCAATTAGCATCCTTATGTTATGTATGTTTGCATCATTCATCTGTATTGCATGCACCAGGCTCGGCGCATCATACTAACTGCATTGTATTTAAATTCCAATTTGAATATATGTATCGAATTGTCGCATCTCATATGCCATTTTAGACTAGCCGAGCCTATTCTAGTTGCATTTTGTATGCGATGCATTAGCCATCTTAACATGGACTTGGATCATACATTTGATTACTAACATGTTCTTTGTTTTGGCTCGGAGTACACTGTGAGTGTTTATGCTTTAGCATCTTGCATGTGTGTAAGTGTTAACATGATAACATGCTTACCATGAGGCTAATTGCTTATGTGATATAACTGCCTGAATGCCTGTGGGTGAAGGTTGGATTGCTTGAATTGGAATAATTCATCGAAATCTGTGATTTAGCCTACTTGCGAGTAGCAAAATTCAAATCCATTTCCAAACAAACAGATATGCAATACTTTGTTCCAAGTTAGGTGATCTAGTCTATAATTGTTTTGCTGTGCGCATCACATAGTAAGAATTAGCTAATTAATCGGGATAAGAACGCATGTGTGGTAAAAAACGAGATATCATGTTTAGTAGTGGCTGATCTTTGATCGGGCGAGCGGGGGTGCTCATAGTTGACCTTCCCCAATCGTACCCAAGTTCCTGAGCTGAGGCAACTTTGGTGATGATGGACACGTAGCCTTAGGCAATGAGTCAAGGTTTCCTAAATTCCCCCAAAATAAAATATCTAGATGGCGACTCTGTATCTGATAAAGCAGTCCATGTTTGGCACTTCTTTCTTAAAAATCAATTTTTCAAAACGATTTGCCGGATTTGGACTCTTTGGTGATTTATCAATCTTGCATTGCACTTTGTGAGATCAGATTAAAAACCGTAACATTTGAGTCCGAACTGTAGTAAGCCCAAATGGACAAAATGGTAGTTTCTCCCGGGATGTTCGGGGACGTCTACAATTTCCATAAATAAATAAATCAAAACCCAAACCAGTGACAAGTCACAAGTATAAATGGTAAAACCTGTCATAACCAACTTCCAAAAATATATACTAAATGGAATACAAATCGCCCATAAAATAAAATAATTCTAAATAAAATCCAACTACAATGTATGCACAAAACTAACATAACAAGCTAAAACAAAATAATGAATGTCCTAGAGGTCCATGCAATTGAGTCCCCGCTATGCTATGAGTCTACTCTAAGTCCTTCTATGACCTGGAAATGATAAATAACTAAGTTAGCTGATAACTCAGTGAGTAGAAACATGGATAGTAAATACAGTTTTGAAAAACATGGTTCAATTCTAAATCAAGATATATATTACAGAAACTAGATTGGCATACAGTTTTGATAAAGATAATCTGTTTCAAAAACAAGGTTCCACAGTTCAGGAGTTAAAATACTCATGTCTCTCAAAAACATGATAAATGACATTTTTCACTTAAAACATATTACAACATGAACACCAATAATTTTCTAAGTACCAAGAATAACGAGTAACATGCCATAAAGTTCTCAAGGCAATAAGCCCGTTGGATCCAATATCGAACCAAGAGTCATCCTCGGGGTGGCAACCCAAGCCTTTTCTCTAAGACGATTCGATTAAAGGTCACCTAGCCTAGCCTAGCCTAGGTCTTTTCCTTACAATTGTTGAGCACTAGAGTCATCTTAACTCAACCCAGATATGTTCCCTAGTGGCTAGAGTTACCACATACAGTGGAATAATTTCTCTGAACTAAAATATACAAATGGTCCCAATAATCAATACAATTCAGTTTTGCAAAACATGATAGTTTACCATTATAAATATGAGACAATAACAAATAGTTTACAGTATGCCAAGTTTACACATGTTTCAGAAATGATTTAATTCCATTGATAATGTAATAATTTATCAAAACAGTTTAGTCCTAAAATAACAATTTAATTTTCCAACAGTTTAGAATAGGGGAACATTTATAAAAATATGTAGCATGCAACTACTCATCTGAACACGGTATAATATAATCTTTGAATAAAGTATGAAAGTCCAACTAGTGCCCTGAACAAAGTATTAAAATTAGACGTCACTACTAATTCAAACATATTAAAAGGAATAATAAACTAACCCCAAACTAAAGCGCACTAACATAGCTCAACCCCACTCACCATTAGTCTTAAATAATACCTAAGTTCATGTTCTTCAATGTCTCAAATTACTCATGATATGAGTTCAGATTGAAACTTAATTAAAAGTAACTTTAAGATAAAATAGAATTTTAAACAAGTTTGCCAAATCTATTCGCTAACTTTGAAAATTAAAAACTCACTCCACGCTATTTGAAAAATTCCAAAACTCTCCAAATATCAACTAATATATCCTAAGTTTCAAATCCAATTGGTTTTACTTGATTTACTTGTCAAAATAATTATTTACAATTAATTATAACCAAATAGGTCGCTTTCTACAGTACTTTAAAGAAATTAATGGTTCTCTTAGTATACACGAGAAATCAATGCAAGGCCAAACATTTAGGAAACTAGACACATAAACAGTTCTAATGATGCTGATTTGATAATTTTCGGACTTGTACCCAAAGAGAATGACACTTCCAAAGTTATTATTTTGTACTAGTTTTCTGGACAAATTTGAACGCATCATTTTATATGGATTTTCACTCCCAAAAATAATAAGAAAATTCTGGTCTGCAATTCAATACGTAATTAATTTACTGTAAAAATTTCAGTTCAAAATTCATCTGTTTGATTTGATTCCTCGTTTTTTAAAGTTTGTGGTTCTATATAGAATTTTCAAACTAAGAATTACACCCATTCTTTACACACAATTTATTTCCTTAGGTTTCTTAATGGTGTATATATATACAAAATACATAAACCTACAACATCTCCATCAATGAACTAAATAATAATAGAATAAGGATAAAGAAGAAAGAAAGAAGAAAACCTAGGAGTGCTATCCTTTGATGATCATACAGCACAACACACCTAATCCTTCCTTTGTTGCAACCTCTTTTTTTTTTTTTTATACCCAATCTCTCTCTCTCGTGACTGCTGTTACTGCTAGGAACACTAGGGTTGTTTTTTTTTTTTTTTTATATATCTAAACAAAAGGTTTTAAATTATTATCTCTTTATATTATTTTATTTTCTATCTCCATTAATTTAAATAAAATATAACTATTATTATATCAAAATATACTTACTAACTTGCCCCCTATTTTTTTTTTTTTTATAAAAAAAATACTAAATCTTGCCTCTAAATTAATGACTTTCATCATAAATTTATTTTAGGTTTTAAAATTAATTAAAAGAGCCTCCAATAATATTTAATTTGCACTTAAAGATTCACAAATAAAATATTTGAGATTGTAAAATAATTATTATTTAATTATTTATTTGATTTGTATATTTGGGTTCTCACAAAGTATCCAACTTGAACTTGAAAATAGTATGATCATTACAAACAACTACAATGAAGTTGTTAAAATACAACAACAATTGTAATTGTAAGGTCCCGGTGTCCCACATCAAGAATGAAGAAAGAGTTCCTGGGCTATGAAAGTAGAAAACTGGACCTTTATATAGCATTAAGGCCTTTTCCCAAGTGGTGAAATCCCTAGCAGAATTCCTCAATTAAGCGTGCTTAGGTTTGAGTAGTTCTAGGATGGGTGACCCACTAGAAAGAATAAATTCGTGCGGGCGTGGCCCAAAGCGGAGAATATTGATGACATGTGAAGGGTTGAGGCGTTGCATTAATAACTCCCTTCAATGATAACTTCAATGAACATAGCAAGGAATCAACATCTTGCAACAAAAAAACGTGAATTGAATCAATCATGATGACAGTAAGAGAAACCAACTGAGAGAGAGAAAGCAATAAGGCCGAAGCAACTGCAAATCACCACAAATAGAAAGGCCAAAAAATGACATCCCACAAGGGATGCTACCGAACATACTAGTAGCCCAAAAATAAAAAAGAACCAAATATCTGCTTACGACATTAGCACAGGGACCTTAAAATGGTAGAGAAGTAGCCGAAAAACTTGGCATATCACAGAATAATACTACCAAACACATCAACATCCCCGAAATAAGTAAAAATCATAAAGCTTGCTTACCTCATCAACAAACTAGTGGTCAACTCAAAGAAGAGAGAAAAACACCTTGATAACAAAAAATGTGGATTGAGAGAGCACAGAGAAACATGCTTAGGGTTCAATAGACTCTGATAGCCAGTTGAATTTTGTAATAAGGCAATAAGGTTGAATTTGAAGAAATAATTGAGACATGAAAGAAAAAGAAAGAACACAAGGGTTTAACATAGTTCGACCAATATTGGCCTACATCCATACACACAAATCTTTCATTAACTCAACTTAATACTCTTATTCACATGATACACCATATATATAGAGTGGGAGATACAATCAAATCCTTTTAATTAAGGAATTGAAATAAATTAAAGATACAAAAAATCATAATAAGTATAAATCATGGGATCTCCATATATTCTAATATTTTTCACATCTCTTGATATATTTGACAATATAATCTTATCTCCAACATTCTCTAAACTAACAAATACTTGGACACACAAAATTGGGCCATACTTTTATCACTTTTTATCATATAATATACTAACACCCAATTTTAGCTATTCCACCAGAGATGCACTAACTGTGGTTTCTTATACGTTAGCATAAACAGACTATCATCACATGTGTCTGTGTTGATGAGTGAATAGTGGCATTCTAGTAGTAGGGCAATTCGTCCCTAATCATCCTCTGAACTCTGCTTCCATTCTGTGAAGAAGAAAAACATAAAATCAGAAATTCAAACCTTTTTTTTTATTTTTTATTTTTAAGATTTAAAAAAATAAAAAATAAAAAATTTTTGTTTGGTCCTTTGTAATACATTTGGCAAAAAGCAAGAGGTTCAGGCACTCATTCAAATGGATGTCAGTTCTAAAGTCAACATCAACTTATGAGAATCAGTGAATGTGTTGGTGAAGCAGAGCACTGCCATAAACAAGGTAACTAAGGTCATTTAGTGAATTGAGTGAAATTCTCTAGTCTGGAACCACCTGTTAACCACATTTAAATGCTTCATTCATCCATCATGCAGATCTAAAAATAATAGGGTCCAACATAGTGCCTGCACGTTGCACTCAGTCAAATATGGCAAACTTATTGCTCCAGTTTTGATATTATATACAATAAATCAGCAAGATCAATTGGCAAAGAGCTGTAGATCTAATATAAATTATATAATAAATAATGGGTTGAAACAATATCTGCAATAAACACTCGGCCAAAGAAGCCTCAGCCAAAGAAGCCAAAAATATTCTTCTACTTTAAATTTTTTTTATGGTAAATACTGCAAGATCAATGTCAAAATAGCAACATGTTTCAATGCAATTCACCCAGCATATAATAATAATATAATCGTCGAGCCTAATTAATACTGTTTCTTCCAATCTATCAACCAGGAGTTTAACATAAAAATAAATAAATATTTAATCTTAAACAGTCAAATGAGAAGCACAGAGAATGCTATCTGTGTTCACCTTTCCTTTCTTACATATTGGGGAGAAACTTCAATTGAATGTTTTAAAAAATAAGCTCCTTCAGCTATACTTTCCAATGGCTCATTTAATAAAAATGTTTCACATCAGCTCGTGAAAGCCAAACTTTGTCAAGCCAACAATCAACATAAATGATCACTGAAAATTATGTGACAAGCGAAAGCACATGAAACTCCAAGTTAAAAAGCAAGTGAAAAAGCAAGTGAAAACACCAAGGTAAGAGAGTAAAACCATAGACTATATGCTAAGTGGGTGTTTGGGAAGTGAGTTTTTATGTAGGTTTTTTTAGATTGGAGAAATTTTTTTTTTTTTTTTTTTTTTTTGTGTTTGAGAAGATAGTTGTGTTTTTTTGTAGTTGGATGTGATGTTTGTGAGAGAAAAAGTGAAATGATTATGAGGTAGGATGTGATATTTTGCTTAGATGTGTTTTTTTTGATTTTGCAAAAAGTTTGTCTTTTAATGAAAAAAATCAAAAAAAAAAAAAAAGAAATTCCCAAACCCAAGTTCCCAAACACCACTTAAATAAGTCAAATTGGAGTTTTATTGTAACACTTCGGGTCTCCATTCGACCCAATTACCCGTATCCGTTGTATATGTGGGCATGAACGTTCATTTCATCGAGTAGTCATATGTGTATACATGATCATCGTACATAGTTGGTGTTGTTATATCATGTTTGACACTTGTGATTGAGGATTGGGTTATAGTTATGATTGCATTGAGTTAGGAATTGGAAACTGACATTTTCTGGGTAGAGCGATCGCCACATTTAATTTTGTCCATTGTTCGAGAGCGATCAATCGCTCTTTGAAGGCGATTAATCGCCTTCCCGGTTAGAGCTCATTTAATTAGATTTCCTCTCTCTCTCTCTCTCATTCCCTTTCTCTTTTCATCTCTTCTCTCTCTATATTTCTCACCTAACACATTTAGCACACAAACACCTTAGATTAGGTGTCTTGGGGCGTGATTCGTTTGAAAGTTCAGTGTTGAAGTCGTACAACCTGACAAGGGGTTCGATTTGATCCAAGCCAATCTTCATTCCGTCAACTTTTCAATTTTCTTCCGTATCCTCTTCTCTCTTGAGGTAGGGTTTTCTTCCATTTGATTAATATAGATTTATGGGTGTATATGTGGATACTTTGATAGATGAATTTTGAGTTATTGGCAGAGATTTGGGAAAATGCATGATAGAGAGTTAGTGTTTGGTGATGATTGGGTATTCTCTATAATTTTCTTACTAAACTTGTTTCCATTGTCTAAAATTGCATGAGGGTGCTTCAAATTGAGCAAGTCCCAATTTTGTGAAATGCCCTAATTTGTGAAATTGTACAAGACAAAACATTGGTGATGTTATATTGAAATTGGAGATGAATGTGTATAATTTATGAAATTATATCATTGTTAGAGATTGTTGTTGGCCATTGGTGGAGAATGGGATTTTTGTTGGCCATTGGTGGAGAATGGCATTGTTGTAGAGATTAATATTCTCTCCGTCCCAAAATATTAGTCCCTTATTCCATTTTTCATTATCTCAAAATATTAGTCTCTTTTCAAAAATCAAGTACAAAAATAATATAAATTTTCTATTTTATCCTTATTTTAAATTCATCAACAACATAAAAAGTACAATTATGACATTTATATTTTCTAAAAAAATGTATTATCAAAAGGTAATTTTGAAAAATCAATTTTTTTAAAATGTAATAATTATACTATCAAAAAAAAGTTAGATTCTCCAAAATGAATAGTTACTTTGAGAGGGAGAGAGTACAATAAGATGACAAATACCTATTTTCATGCGTTGTGAATTGTTGAATTCATGGGATGAATACTGTTGTTGCATTATTTCATCTAAACATCATTGTTTTTAACATCATATGTCGCTTTTCTATTTGTTTTCTATTTGGGGATATGGTTTTAAACATCAAATGTCGCTTTTCTATTTCTTTTTTATTTGGGGATAATCAGCTTATCCGTTTCTCTCTAACTTGAAGACACATTCGTAAGGCAGGACTAGATAAATTCAAAAAGACTTAAAAAGTGATCTTCCTACAAAAGCCTACCCCCCTCACTATCTGATCAATGAAGATCTAGAGAGAAATGTATTTCACCCATATAAAAAATGAATTGCTGCATATTACACATGCATATTTCAGCTAGAAGACAAATCTTTACTACAGTGTAGTGTTAGGAGAAAAACAAACAAAGGGCCAATTCGAATTATCCGAATCCGGCACAAAAATAGCGGAAGTAGTCTATTCTCCCTCTTTGTATAAACCTATTAGGAAACAATTTAATAGAGCACAATATTCTGAAAAATAATCTGAAAATGATGATCCAACAATCACACAACAAGGCAACAACAATTTTAACGTGGAAAACCTTCCCGATACGAAAGGAAAAACCACGGGACCGTAGTCCACCAAATATCTCCACTATCAACAAATAATGGGCATACAAGAGTTCTCTCTAGGTAGAACTAGAAGCAAACAATCAAGAACACCTTACAAATAAGCTTTCTTGGCTACCAAAGATCAAAATACAAAGTTTGGGAAAGATCTCACCAAAAATGGGTACTGTTCATGGGCCAAAAACCAGCTGTAGAATACTCCAAATCTGATCTCCACCGTCCAAAATTTAGAGTCTTGAGTTGTGAACTTGCCTACCAAATTTCAGCTCAATCGAACCACAAATGCATGTCGATCTGATAGCTTGATCAAAGCTGGACAGAATTTCTCCAAAACCTTGGCCTCTCCTTTCCTCTTTGTTTTTGGTGGCTGCTGCTGCGTCTCTTCTCTAAGTTGCAGAGAAGGGTTTGTAATACAACACTCATGGGCCAAATCAACCCAAAAACATAACCTCTCCATGTGGGCTTTGGAACTCACATGGGTTTTACTAATTATTTTGGGCCATCCTCCACATAGGAGGGAAACCCAACCCAACAAATCTCCCCCTTTCCGACTAGGTGGAGGGATTCTCCATCCCGGCAATTGAGCAACATGTCTCAAGCTTCTCCCTTACCAAAGCTTTTGTCAACATATCAGCACCATTATCATCAGTATGAATTTTTTCAAGTTCCAACAACTTATGATTAAGAATTTCTCTTATCCAATGGTACCTCATGTCGATGTGCTTCGACCTCGAATGGAATGTAGAGTTCTTAGCCAAGTGAATAGTACTTTGGTTATCACAAAACAACACATATTGTTGTTGTTTGAAACCAAGCTCCGTCAAGAACTTTTTCATCCATAGCAACTCTTTACATGCTTCCGTTGCCGCAATAAACTCTGCCTCTGTTGTAGAGAGTGCAACACATTTTTGCAACCTCGACTGCCAAGAAACAGCTCCACTTGAGAAAGTGATCAAATAAACCGAAGTAAACTTACAGGTATCCACATCTCCTGCCATATCTGCATCAGTGTAGCCAACTAAAATTGGTTTTTCATTTCCAAAACTGAGCGTCAACCTGGAAGTGCCTCTTAGATACCTCATTATCGACTTTACCGCATTCCAATGCTCTCTCCCTAGATTTGAAAGAAATCGGCTAATTACACCAACTGAATGAGCTATATCTGGCCTTGTACAGACCATTGCATACATTAAGCTTTCTATAGCTGAGGCATATGGAACTCTTTCCATATCTTCCTTCTCTTTATTTGTAGAAGGGTTTTGATTAGTGCTTAACTTAAAATGAGTAGCAAGAGGTGAGCTAACCACTTTAGCATTGTTCATATTGAATCTTTCAAGCACTTTTTCAATGTACTGCTCTTGTGACATGTACAACTTCTTCTCTTTTCTATCTCGATAGATTCTAATACCAAGAATTTGCTTTGTTGGCCCCAAGTCTTTCATGGCAAAGAACTTGCTTAGTTGCTTCTTCAATTTGTCAATTCTTGAAGGATTCCTGCCAACAATCAACATGTCATCAACATAGAGCAGTAAAATAATAAAATCATCATCAGAGAATTTCTGCACAAATACACAATGGTCAGAAGTAGTTTTCATATAGCCTTGCTCCCCCATAACTGACTCAAACTTCTTATACCATTGCCTGGGTACCTGTTTCAGACCATAAAGACTTTTCTTTAGCTGACACACATAATCCTCTTTTCCTTTCACCCTGAAACCCTCTGGTTGTTCTATGTAAATCTCTTCCTTCAAGTCACCATGAAGGAAGGCAGTTTTCACATCCATTTGCTCAATCTCTAAGTCTAGACTAGCGGCTAAGCCAAGAACCACACGAATAGAAGACATTTTTACAACTGGTGAGAAGATCTCATCAAAGTCTATGCCTTTTCTTTGACTGAACCCTTTAACAACTAGTCTAGCTTTGTATCGTGGTTGTGAAGTGACTTCATCATGTTTCCCCCTGTACACCCACTTGTTCTTTAAAGCTCTTTTGCCCTTAGGCAACTTCACCAACTCAAAAGTGTGATTGTCATGCAACGATTGCATCTCATCGTGCATCGCATCAGCCCACTCCAGCTTATGATCATCTTCCATGGCTTCTGCATAACACTCGGGCTCTCCTCCATCAGTCATTAACACATAGTCATCTGCAGAATACCAAGTGGAAGGATGTCGGTCTCTAGCTGACCTCCTGGTTGGAATATCTGGTGATATCTCTGGTGTTGCCAACTGCTCAAGAGTCTCATCACTTGTCTCAGCCTGTAAGGGATCATCTGCATCACCTAGACTTTGTTGGTCATCCTGAACATCATGTTCAACCTGTGCTGGCAAATCTGTCAGAAGAACCGGATCCAAGTCAACCAGACCATCACTATGCCAGGGTATTGTGTTCTCTGCTTTCTCAATATCTTGTGTAGTTTGATCTTCAATAAACACAACATCTCGGCTTCTCACTAGTTTCTTGTCAACTGGATCATATAGCCTGTAGCCAAACTCATCTAGGCCATAGCCTAGAAAAATGCACTGTCAGGTCTTCACATCGAGCTTAGACCTCTCATCTTTGGAAATGTGAACAAATGCTTTACATCCAAAGACACGCAAGTGATCATAAGAAACGTCCTTGCCAGTCAAAACTCTATCTGGTACATCGAACTGAAGAGGAACACATGGTGTAAGATTAAGAACATGTACAACTGTGCTCAAAGCCTCACCCTAAAAGGATCTTGGCAACCGTGCCTGTGAAAGCAAGCATCTAACTCTTTCAACCAGTGTCCTGTTCATTCTCTCAGCTAAACCATTCAACTGAGGAGTCTTCGGGGGTGTCTTTTGATGTCGAATACCCTGTTTTCTGCAATAATCATCAAAAGGACCACAATACTCTCCCCCATTATCTGTTCTGATGCACCTGAGCTTCTTCCCAGTCTGTCTCTCAACTAAGGCTTGGAACTGTTTAAAAGTCTCCAACACTTGATCTTTGCTTTTTAAAGTGTAGACCCACAACTTCCTTGAATGATCATCTATGAAGGTCACAAAGTAACGGGAGCCACAAAGTGTTCTTATCTTCATAGGACCACAAACATCTGAATATACCAAGTCAAGTATATTTGGCTTTCTTGAAGGAGGGGAACTTTTGAAAGAAACTCTATTCTGCTTTCCTGCCAAACAGTGAGTACACCTTTTTAAAAGTGCATTCTTCATTCCAGACAGAAAATTCTTTTTAGCCAATGTTGCCAGGCCTTTCTTACTCATGTAGGCAAGTCTTTTATGCCACAATTCCACTGTAGACTCATCATCCACTGCATTAATAACTTCTTTGGGGAGCCTTGCATGCATTACGTACAAAGTAGAATGCTTCTTGCCTCGAGCCACAACCATAGCACCCCTAGTGAGCTTCAACTGACCATTACTGAAAGTGTTGCAATACCCCTCATCATCAAGTTTACCTGCAGAAATCAAATTCATACGGATATCAGGAATATGCTTTACATTTCTAAGAACCAATCTCGTGCCATTATTCATCTCCAAGTGCACGTCTCCAATACCAATGATTTTGGCCAAGCCATCATTGCCCATCTTTACCGAACCAAAGTCGCCAGGTATATGGGATGTGAAGAAATCTTTTCGAGATGTAGCATGAATAGAGGCACCACTATCAATCACCCAGTTGGTCTCATGGCATGCTATGTTAATAACATCTTCATCATAAACAATGAGAAAGTCTTCGGAAGTAGCGGTGGCAACTCGATCATTATCCTTTCTATCATGCTCAATCCCTTTCTCCTTGTTTTCTCTCTTTAATTTTCTACAGTGTTTCTTGATGTGCCCTTTCATCCCACAATGATAACACTCAGCATTAGCAAACTTGTTGGACTTGCTTCTGCCTCTATCTCTGTTCTTCGGACCTCTGCTCTTGCTTCTCCCCCTTCTTTCTGTAACCAAAACCTCTGACTGTAAAGAAGATCCCTGTGATTTCCTCCTCATCTTTTCATTTAAAATACTGCTCTTAGCCAGATCCATAGTGATTACACCATCTGGGGCCGAGTTAGATAATGACATTCTAAATGTCTCCCAAGAATCCGGCAATGTACCAAGCAAGCTTAACCCCTGTACCTCATCATCGAACTTGATACCCATTCTAGCCAATTGATTAATTACTCCTTGAAAAGTGTTCAAGTGATCTGTCAATGGGGTTCCATCTTGGTATCTCAAAGTCATCAATTGCTTTATTAGAAACATTTTATTGTTTCTAGTCTTCCGAGCATACAATTGTTCAAGTTTGTTCCAGAGTGTACGTGCATGTGTCTCTCCACTAATATGATTCAAAACATTATCATCCACCTATTGCCTAATGTACCCACACACTTGTCGATGTAGTAATGTCCATTCTTCATCAGATTTATTTTCTGGCTTTTCAGTAGCAAATACCGGCAGATGAAATTGCTTCACATAAAGGAGGTCTTCCATTTTTCCTTTCCATGTGTGATAATTAGAACCATTCAAAGTAACCATTCTACTTAAATTTGCTTCCATTATTCAACACAAGATACACAACAATATAAACCAAGCTCTGATACCACTATGTTGGGAGAAAAACAAACAAAGGGCCAATTCGAATTATCCGAATCCGGCACAAAAATAGCGGAAGTAGTCTATTCTTCCTCTTTGTGTGAACCTATTAGGAAACAATTTAATAGAGCATAATATTCTGAAAAATAATCTAAAAATGATGATCCAACAATCACACAACAAGGCAACAACAATTTTAACGTGGAAAACCTTCCCGATGTGGAAAGGAAAAACCACAGGACCGTAGTCCACCAAATATCACCACTATCAACAAATAATGGGCATACAAGAATTCTCTCTAGGTAGAACTAGAAGCAAACAATCAAGAACAACTTACAAATAAGCTTTCTTGGCTACCAAAGATCAAAATACAAAGTTTGGGAAAGATCTCATCAAAAACGAGTACTGTTCACGGGCCAAAAACTAGCTGTAGAATACTCCAAATCTGATCTTCACCATCCAGAATTTAGAGTCTTGAGCTGTGAACTCACCTACCAAATTTCAACTCAATCGGACTACAAATGCATGTCGATCGGATAGCTTGATCAAAGCTGGACAGAATTTCTCCAAAACCATGGCCTCTCCTTTCCTCTCTGTTTTTGGTGGCTGCTGCTGCGTCTTTTCTCTAAGTTGCAGAGAAGGGTTTGTAATACAACATTCATGGGCCAAATCAACCCAAAAACATAACCTCTCCATGTGGGCTTTGGAACTCACATGAGTTTTACTAAGTATTTTGGGTCATCCTCCACATAGGAGGGAAACCCAACCCAACATGTAGCATACAGTAGGGGTGGGCACGGGTGGCAACCTTCAATTTGCCATCCGTTTGCTAGATTGGTGGATTAGAAAAAATCAATCCGCATCCGTCCGCCAATCCGGCGGATGTGGATTGAGCGGATTGGCGGTTTGGCGGATGGATGCGAATTGGTTTGGCGGTTTAAGATTTTATAAATTTTCAACATAATTCAACTTGTGCACTTCCTCCAAAAAAAAAAAAAAAAAAAAGGTATTACAGTCAACGACTTAAAAAAACTATTACAATCACTGTATGTTTCATCTAAAAAAAGAAAGTTTGAAACTTTAGAATATCACAATCACTACATGGCTCATCCATATATTACAATAACAGCATGATTCATCCATATAAATTATTACAATCTGTGATTCTTAACATATAATAACAATTCAAACCATCAAAACCATGAACAGGGCAGTAGTAGAGATTGTATGTCTCTGTATTGTTACATCTATATATGTTTTTGAAAATAAAAACTAACCAGCATATATCATATTTTCTATTTATTATTTTTAGAGTTAAATTTAAAAACCAAAAAATATAGATAAACAATACGTTTATTTTTTTCAATTCAAAAAATATATTCAAGTTGAAAACTTTTTTTCAACTGAATATTTAAATTCTTTTTCAATTGAAAACACAAACAAAATATTTAAGCAAATTTAAAACATAAAATCTTATAAATTACTAGGGGTGTTCGCGGTTTGGCGGTTCGGTTGCGGCCAAAGGAATCTTAAATCCACCATCCGTCCACCAAATTGGCGAATTGGAGAAAATTAATCCGCAACCGTCCGCTCATCATAACGCATCCGTCCAAAATGTGGTGGATCGGTTCGGTTCGATTCGGTTCGATCGGTTTTGACAGATCGATATATCCGCTGCTCACCCCTAGCATACAGAACATCGTCCAAACATAGTTGGCTGAAAAAAAGAAGTATCTTTGACATGTATAAATCAAATGCACAAGAGACGTTAAACACCAACAATCGAAACAAACAAATAAAAGTTAAATAATGCAACCATGTCATGTTATATGTCAACATGCATGATTAGTGGGAAACTGTCCAAACTTAAACTCAGATCCTTCGTAGCATAGAAATATCCACCCCCTCCAAAACATAACAACAAAACTGGAAAAGATCCATTCTACGGACAATACAATACAAAAACCTTAGTTTCTACGATGAAGTCCAAGGCCATAACAAATCAAGCCAAGCAAAGCCACGCCACAAACTTTCGTGAATTTTTCCTACGATGAAGTCCAAGACCATAACAAAATCAAGCCAAGCAAAGCCACAAACTTTTCTTTCTATGACTCTCTCTCTCTCTCTCTCTCTCTCTCTCTCTCTCTCTCTCTCTCTCTCTCCAATCATTTTTAGACCTAAGAAGTTCTCTAGTGAAAACATTGGCAAGAACCTCAAGAACAAACTTCTCTTGAATTCCACGGTGTGCACCCACTCAACCTTTTCTCCCTAGGATATTCCACAGCTTCCATAGTTCTACTCATCAACCAATAATACCCTGCTCTATTTAAACCTTTCAAAAAGTATCTAAACAATTTAACAGATTCAAACTACTTCAAAAAACACTTGCATTAGCTTGTTGATACTCACAAACACGTTATAGAGCTTTAGAAAAGAGAAGATAAAGGAAAGAATGGCCACCGGAGCAGCTGACATGATGCTGCGGTGTGTTAGCTTATCAATGCATGACATAGAGATCAAGCGCAGACCATACCATCGCAACTGCAGCTGTGCACTGCACAAGTCCAAAGGTGCATCCTCCACTGCATGCTTTCAACAAAGGAATATATCATTCTCCCAAAAGATGCCCTGGCAAAAATATTCCTTGTCTATACCAACTGCCAAATTCTCTTCTCAATCTTCTTTTCTGGTGACTCCTAATCAGTTTGGACCAGAGAAGATACAAATGAGTCTTCAGCAAGTAGATGATAGGAAATTTCTAGTTAAAGTAAAAAAACGTAGGCGTTAGAAGCTAAATTATTTATTTTTCAGTTCATTTCAAGTAGTCCAGTGATCCTTTAGATAATAAAATTCTCTGGAGGACAAAGAAATTGGTTTCATTCAGCTTGGCTGTACGTTTTTATGAGTTTCAACTTTCAAGTACGTATGGTGGAGATGTTTGGCCTACATTCTCATCTTAGTGGGCTGCTCTGCTGGTTTTTGGTTTCCCTATTTCTCTTTGTTTTTTTTTTTTTCCTCGTTGGTTCCTCACCAATTTGGGGTGCTAGCAAATGATAGGATGAACTTTTTTGTGCTAACCTAGTTAGGATCATTTAACTCATTGTGATGCTTCTGCATTCCTCTTTTTCTTTTTGGTGTAATTAATTTTGTACTTTGTACTAATTTTACATCAATAAAGTGTCTTTTTTTGTGAGACTCCGAATATAAAAAATTAAATAAATAATTAAATAATAATAATATTACAATCTCAAATATTTTGGTGGTAAATCTTAAAGTGCAAATTAAATATTTGAAAGGTCTTTTAATTAATTTTTAAAACCTAAAATAAATTTAAAGTGAAAGTCTTTAATTTAGAGGCAAGATTTATAATAAATAAATAAATAATAGGGGACCAATTAGTTAGTACATTTTGATTTAGTAATACTTGTATTTTATTTAAATTAATGGGATAGAAAATAAAATAATATAAAGAGATGATAATTTAGAGCTTTTTGTTTAGATATATAAAGTAATCCTAAGTTGCCCAATACAATATAT